>JAODUH010054799.1:0-18442 GCA_027564835.1 Typhlichthys subterraneus
GATTCTCCGGCCAATCTCTCGCTCCATAGTCCCCTCACTCGCGAACAAGACCCCGAGGTACTTAAACTCCTTCACTTTTGGTAAGGACTCATTCCCCACCTGAAGTAGGCACTCCATTGGTTTCCGGCTGAGAACCATGGCCTCAGCAATCACTCAAAAAAAAAGTAAAGGTGCTTTTATTGTCACATACACAATAGCAGTACAATAGCGAAATTAGTTCTCTGCATTTAACCCACCCCTCATGGAAGAAGTGGGCAGCCACTGTGCAGCGCACATCTGGAAACATTGTTGTTCGACCTATGAAACCAACATAGTTCGAACCATTGTCGTAATAACAAAGTTTGGCACTTTTGGCAAACAGTCGGATGTTCGTTAATTCAACGATGGTTGGTTCAATGCTAGCCTTTGTTGTTTTATGGGAAACGCACCCCAGGTTTGTTTCCAAACTACTGTATGGAAATGATAATGTTGTAAAATACTCAACTGTAAGCAAATTGTGTGTACAGATGAAATCCACTGGAATAAGGAACTGTCTACATGTCGACTTAAGAGATGGGTGTTTTGTCAGTTTAATTGTCTCAGGGTGCCTCAGGGATAGTAGATCTTCTTCTCAGGATATATACTTCCACTTGTATTATTTGGATGAGTTGTTTTGTCAAGTTTTACATATTAAACACAATGCTGAATTGTTGCTGCATGATAATTGTTTTTTAATTGTATTTATTTATTTTATTTATTTCTATGACAAACATTGTATATTTACATCTAAACAATGCCCATAAGGAGTTTACTATCAGCAAAGCAAAGCAGTGCTTTTTTAAAAGTGTAATGAAAACTATTAATAAAGCATTTGAGTTTTTACCCAAACCACCCTCTCAGCCCCAAGGATGGTTTACATTACACCAAAACAAATGATGTGCAGCTTTAGGTCCCAAGGCAATGCACTGATCTATAAGTCCAGGCTGACAACAGAATGGAGACTATTATTACAGTGAACCATTCTTTGGAGAAATAAACTCTTATAGGAATTAAGCGTGGTAGGCATTGGAGACTTATGAAATTCTAGCCTTTGTTTCATTTCACACAACTGTGAAAACCTCACACAAGTGCCATACATTTCAGAGAGTCATCATTGTGTGAGGATTTTAAAGCACATTTCTTTTATTTTAGCAACTATTTTATATCCTGTATTCTCAAGAATGCCCAGTAAGTTACTGTGTACATACATTACATACATAGAGTGATATATGGTATATCTCCCCCAATATAGGCTACATTATATTCTTTCTCTCTATTTATTATACTGTCCTTATAATATAGACTAAAGGCCCACTTATGCTACACAAGCTGGAGATGATTGTTATGCTAGCAAGATTAGTAGCCAGACCATGTCATAAATGCTACCTGAATCTCAGTTACAGTTTTTCCGTTACCATGAAAATCCGTTACAGTTACTAGTTACAATCCTAATATGATTACGTCCTTAGGCTAGACTTTTAGGTTACGCCTAAACATTGTTCTTTGAAACGCCATCCAAAGCAATTTACTGCGTTGGAGCGCCAAATCTTTCTATTTTTTGTGATAATTTTTGTGACAGTTTAAAGTAGGACTTTATTTATATTATTGATTGATGAAAGGGTAATAAGAGAACAATCTTTTTAAGCATTTTTCTTCTGCAAACTTTCCTTTTGAATTTAAAAGTAGTTCTAGAAGTAGTCATATAATCATTAAAAAAATACCTGTAATCTGATTCCACAATTTTAGTATCTGTAATACAGTTACTGTTATGTGTTATTTTGTAATCAGATGGAATCAGTTACTTCCCAACCCTGATGTCTGCTGTTAACAAGAACAAAGGGATAACAGGCCTGCAGTCTAGCACTCACTGATAGAAGTGTAGCTCATGTAGTCCTGTTTATGTGGGCGTTCTGAGGGTGAGGCTTGTCATTTATGGCCGTACAAAATAGCCAACTGTCCAGGGCCTGAGACTGCATTAGAAATACTGTGCAGGGCTAAAGATAAATTACTATTCACCCCCTTCATTTTTCACCTATAGTTCTCAATGTTTTTTGTTGCCATAATAATTCCATAGTGAATATCCTCATATAATCAATTCTATGGTATTGTACAAAATATTGGTGAATAACATTTTCTGTTGCAATGTTTTGTTACATACACACTAGCAAAAGAGAGAGCTCATTCACAGAAGAGAATACAATCTGTACATGATAACACTTCCATTTGGAGGAAACGTTGTATAAGGACTGCAGTTGCCACAGCAACGCTAACACTAGCAGGCAAACGTCCAAGCTCGCACACACTGCAGGCTGGTAATCACAACAAATCTATGTCTCCTGCCTGTCTGTTGATGAGCAGTATAGGTGTGTCATTGCATAGGATGTATTTCACTAATTCTATACATAGTGCCAATAGTAATTAACTATACAAGGCAAGTGAGCAAACCATTATGCCTGTTGCAGGAGGGCAATGAGAAAAGATCTGGGGCCCTGCGTTTACCACCACAAACTGTATCCCCTATTGCCACATTATCGTTTTACACTGACATTACATCATTTGCAAGACACCTTTCTCTAAAGTGACATACAGTCCAATGCAATACTTCTGTCGATAGCAGCTGAAACGACCATAGGCCGTTAGCTATGAGCATTCAATCAGAACAGCGCTGCCACTATAGTAAGATATGTTACCTGGCATTGCAACAGATCACATACAATATAATGGTACTGTGCATAAGCTAACAACATCATTACATATAGGCGCGAGAGCTCAAATATATTAAAAAAAAGAACATTACATTACCGGTACTTGGTGTGTGGTGGGTCTCTAAATGGATTTGCCCTCTCCAGATGGGTTGTGGCACCAAAAAGTTTGGGAACCCCATCTAAGCAACATAAACTGACATCAGACAGTGATAGCAGCTTATACAATACACAGCCATCATGGGTTGTGGGGAGGGCGATGCAGTTGAGTCTAGTTATTTGTAATGTGACATCGAGTGGGTGTGGTCAGAACATAACTGTCTGTTTTTCAATTATTTTATAAAATAAATATAATAAGAACATTTATTCAATTAAATCATTTGATAAGTTAGAGGTAGAATTAACAATTATAAACCAATACACTTTTGGTCAAATTGAGCGACTATCTACTCACACTAACTGCTTGTTCTGTGTTTGTGTGCTAGAAATAAAATAATCTGGTGTTTCTACACAGCCCTGGCTCTTTAAATCGTTTGTGCCGTCTGCACAAACTAATATTTGGACAGCACCACACAACACTATCCCAGCCTTGGCAATGTGTTTACAATGTATGGGGAACAGCTTAGAGAGAGAGCATCCTATGGTATTGAAGGCAGGGGTGTTTTTGTTTTGATCGTCAAATATCAAGCTTTCATGTCATGACTACAACTTTAATGTTGTTAAGTAATACTTCATGAATAAACCAGTGTGTATACAACAGGAATGCAATGAAATGCCATTGGGCGAAATCACTTAATTTCCAATTTCAACCAATTACTGTGACTGTCCCCTGCTCACAGTGTGGTCACAGTGGAGGCCCTTAACCTTGTCTGTGTGATGGTCCTTTCATAAGGAACCATGTTCCCTATAGAATATAGTCTCTTATAATATGTGCCTGCATTCGATGTTCCTTCTGAGCTGTTGGTACTGTACCCATTTTAATTGTATAATCTTCAACTTTCTCTCCAGGATAGATACAGTGAAACTAACATTATAAATAAAACACAAGTGTATGTGTATTTATACAAGTGTATGCAAGTGTCTTTTGTGCATGTGAGGTGTTGCGTGTGTACACATACACTGTGTTTGCTTTGTGATGAATCAAAAATGTACCACGGACTGAGGAATTTGGCTGTTTTATTATTGTGTGCATATGTGAGTTCATGTGTCACTTGTTGACGGATATGCCTCCTCTGACCGATCACCTGAACTTGACAGGCCGTCGATAGTCCTTTGATGGAACAGCCTCTTCCCTGGTCTGTCATTCATCCCTTCTGCTAACCTATGTCATTCCCCTCGCTGATCCATCACTGCCCATATGTTATCAGAGGTACACACACACCCACGCACTGACAAACACAGATTTATCACTCTGTAACCTGCCAATACAGGCTGCATGTGTGGGCTGTAGTTTTGACAGCAATGGATCAGAATACACTAAGTAATGCTTTATACAGCGTGTCGTTGTTGAAGACAACCAAGTAGGTTTTAAACCAAGGCAAACACCCTTTCACTCACCTTTTTGATAGCCAGAATTAGGTAGGCCTATTGCATTTGTAAGAAGTAATTGTAACACTATTGACGAAGGACACAATAACTATTACATTGATAATATAGATGAAGTGCACAGGGCACATTCTCTGCATACTACTTGGCGTCACTTTTGATAGAGCCCGTGGCCACCAGGGGGACCCCTCTCTTTTTTAAATTATATTCTTTCAACGACCGCGACCGCTCACATTCGTTTTTAAAAAAGCAATGCCACAAAAATGGACTTTGAGGTAGATAAATGTAAAAAGAAAATATACAATATCTAGCAAGTATGGTTGCATGACAAATTACAGTCTTAGTCTACTGGTTTATATTATTTTTCAGTACACTATGTAGGCTAAACACTGTGTGCTGTTACCACTTTGAAAATTAGCTTTAGATTACTATTGTGAGTTTGTTACCTTTATAGATGAAAAAAATAACCATAAGCTGACACTGGCATGATGTTAGCAATCCATCTAACCATCTAAATAATTATATTACAGGGTTCCCACTAGTCACTAAGAGTGAATATTATTGGCGGTGCAGAGGCGGTGGGGGGCCCCAAATTAAATTCAGCTTAGGGCCCCAGTAAGGCTTGGGCCGGCTCTGCCTATAGCGTTTTACCTTCTGTTCCACTTTCACTTTTCTCCCCTTCCCTCCCAATAAGCATGTATACAAGTCATATATTTTGTATATACTTTAATTGAATTGTATATTGTTTCTATAATGTATATTCCTGCCTTAGTTAAAAGACCAATCAGTTGAATCATGTGTGTTGGAGCAGGGCAGGACATCTAAAACATGCAGGGCTGTGGCTCTCCAGGACCAGGGTTAGCCAATTTAGACCTCTGTACATGGTCTAAATTATAATGTGCGCATTTGCTTTTTAACAAGGTCGGTCAGTCGGTCAGGCAGTAAGCGACATTTGCTCATGTCATCTTACAACATCTTCCTAAATTGTTGGAGATACTTAAATACCAAAATGTAATTATAAAAGTACCTTGTTATATGATTTAGATATTCTCTACTAAAGAAAATAAATATTGTAGATTGTAGACCTGTAGATGTTGTACCTCAATAGCCTAAAATTAAACATAACATAAATAAATGTATCTATTGTCCCTTTTCTCCAACTCTTCAGATATGCAACAATCTATTAAATAAAGTATGTAGATTATGTAGTAGTAGTAGTACATACAACATGGAATGACAGTATTTTAGCTTGTTTGCGTGCATGTGTGTTGGCCTGGACCTGCATTGTGCCATATTGCAGTATAGGCTACTATGGCTAGGTCATACATCTTTAGACATCATTCTCATATAAACCCCTTGTATAACATCAGTCTGCGGTTGCAGCTTACTTTTAATGACCCTGTTCACAGCTCTGTGCCCCACAGATAATTTAATGACACACCGAAAAATATGATCTAGCCATATGCCTTGCCGTTCTTACAGTTTGGGTAATAAGATGACACATTAATTCGGAAATATGGTAATTTTTCACTTACTGACCCAGCTAGCTTTAGATAGACTGATTTCACCTTATAACTTTTCCATGTACAGGAAATGTTCTTCAGTCGCACTTACTGATTAAGTTTAATTTGTGACAAATTGCCCAGCAGGGCTTGACCCTGTAACCTACAAAGATAGGGAAGTGTGTCCTTTGAATACAAAACCGAATGGATGATTGAAGTGCAAAACCTGCCTCCTTGCATGACATATATAATTAAACACTGCCCTCTAGTGAACATTTTTTTCAACTGCAACTGCACGTCTGATTAAAATAAAACTGAGGGAAGATCTGGTTGGGGAATGTGAACATAAATCCAGTAGGCTATGTTCACCTTTGCTTTACCAACTAACTATTCACCATATCAATCGACTCAACACATACTGTAGCCCCTAACTGCTGTAGTGGGGCGTTCAGTTGCAAACAACAACAATAGGCCTACAATGGATAATCAACATTTACCTGAATAGGCCTAAGTTAATAAATGTTTAAAAACGTGCGGTGAATGCACATCCTGACCACACTGCAAGCGTTTGCATGCATAGTAACACCCACCAATGCTGTAGTACAATCCTTTGATGTCCTGACCTGGTGGGCAGGATTATGGTGGCTCTACTCTAACAACAGCCTACTTAACCATCACTGGAGTTCCTGTGTAGGAAATGTTGTGCTGGAAACACTTTGGCCTGAGGTCTTGCTCTATAAAATATGTGTTGGGTAAGCATGACTGCCTAGCACTATGTCACGGTCACCACAATACCATAGAACTCCAAAACAGAAATCAAAGCATCCACATTAATTTGATTACCATAATTTATAGGAGATTTGTGTTTGTTTCAGTATAATCATATATATATATGTTATAATTCATATAACAGCGATTTTCCCCAAAAAACAAGCCAGCTGCCATGTTTTCATGACGCAATTGTTTTATTTTAGTCCTGTGGAAGTGAGGGGACTTTAATCCATCGTCTCTGGACAGAACAACAAATTGTATTTTAACTGAATTAACATAAATAAGTTAAAGGTACACTACTGGATGTTCCCAGTTCACTGTTTATTGGTGACACAGATGTCCACAGAGCATGGGCAGCTGTAGAGAGAATGCATTCATCTGATAGTGTTGACATTACAAGCTCGGCAAGGGTCTCCATTTATCCTTTTCCATTTCCATACCACAGCTGGTATTACAGTAAAAATACTGAACTGAAGAAATAAAAAAATTAAAAATGAAAATACCTCATCACATTATATTGTGAACATATATTATAACACAAATGTGAAAATATCTTGTCACGTTATAATGTGAAAATATATTGTTGCGTTATTATGTGAAAATATCTTGTCATGTTATTGTGTGAAAATATTGTTGAAATATGTTTTACTTATTGTGGCTGCGTAAAGTAGGCCTACAGTAATTAATCAAAAGTTCGTCATAACTTATTTTGATGAACATACTGTAAAATAAATAATAAAACTAAATGTATATATGAATTAATAAAATGCATAGATAATGATCTATAAACTGATAGATCTCGGTTAATGGGGACACTTGAACAAGAACAGGGGCTGCAATGACAAAACCATGATGGACAACAGAACTATTGAGGTCTCAGTAATGGAATCTCACTGTAAATACCATCAATAGCATTGACCCTCTATTCAATAGAAGCCTCTGACCCGAAACCACTGGCCCTCGCTCATGGCTTCATTCCTATGTTACTGTGGCCTGTGTCAATCAGCTTCAGTGTAACCTCGTCAAGCATCAGGAATGGCTTCATCCATCCACTTCATATAGTCAAGGCTGCCATCGTCCACAGCAAAACTGAGGACCTCTGGGTTTGCATAAGGGTGGACCGACCTGGCAGACACACTCGCAGAAGTCATTTTCCAACATTAGTCATAGTAGAGAGTAGAGTAGAATAAACCTTTAACCCTATAATATAGGGTTTGTCTATTTAAAGAATACGTGTTCCATGTGGGCAGATTCTCATGTTTCTACATGCTTATTTGAACAAGGTATCACTGAGGGCTGGATTCCGACTTCAACAACCCTGTACCACCGGTAGGGACTTTGTTGCTATTTCAGATTTCTTCCATGTTTACAACTGAGCCCAAATGTTATGAACCCATCTCTGCCCAACATGTGTACAGCTTGTTTGTGATGTTACTTGCAAGTTACATTTTAAGTGCATTAGGGCGTGTCCAAATCAAATTTTGCTAGTTTAATGGGGGCTGCAATCGGTGGCCCAGACACATGGTTCAAAGTGGTTGTACTTACTCTCTTCATTATTATATATATATAATATATTATATTATAATATATTATTCATGAGTGTGTTTTGGGCGTAAGGTACAATAAACCATTCAGCTGGATGGAAAAATGACAACTGTTTCGGTCTGAAACGATCAAAGACACTTGTGTTGACACTTTGCGCCGTTGCTTGTAAGATAGGGCCCTAATAGTCTCAGCCTCTTCCGTTCATTAGCACTACGTCACATAGGCAACTCTCTGCTGAACGTCTGATGCATCCCTGTAAGCTCGACACGGTGCTCTCCGACTTTCGGGAAGTAATACGGTTGATATCCATTGGCTGTTCACATTGTCACTCACAAGTCTGTCTCCAATGTAATTTCCAGTGCAACGATAGCGCAGTGCTTTATTTACAATTTTTAAATTAAACATTTATTTTAACCAGTAACTGTAGCCAACACATTTTACAGATGTACAATATCTGTAAACAGCCAGAGTCCTGTTGTTTAGTTTTGCTCATTGAAAGTTTAACATCCCACTTGGTAAATCCCACTACATAGTTGGTGTTCGTGCATGTCAATCAAAAACACCTCGCTTGTCAAGTAAGCGGATACTGACTCAGTTAGCCAGCATTGTGTCCCAGACTTTATGTATGTGAAGGCTTGCTCTGCGAGACTAGGGCCCTAAATATGTTAGGGAATTAGCTCCCCCTGTTGGCAATACTAACTGCATTGTACTGTGTATTTTGTGTGGTCTAAATTTTGTGGAAATATTAAGTATACATTTTTTTTTAACATTCAAAGTTATTTAACCTTCAATTTGCACAACGAGTCAGTGTTATCATTATATTGGGAAATATATCCTACCTGATGTAATCTATGATTGTCTTGATCCTGGAGGTCTTCGTTTTCACCAGCTAGAAAATAAAGATTTCACTCACTGATTCTATATATGCAAGTTGAAAAAAACTGTTCCATTAATGCATGTATTAGTGGAACATTAATATGTCTTTGTGTAACCCACATAACTTTGGGCTACAAAAACATACATACATACATACATACATATATATTAAACGTTTGGATTACATCACTAAAATATCTAGATATCGCTAGGAAATGCATGTACTGTATTTGTGTAGGTTGCAAGTATTATTCAATCAAGGTGAGCAAACGGCATGATTGACATGTCCGACTAAAACCACCTTTCTTCTCTACACAGAGAACTGTACGAGTGAGAGACTAGCGTACCTGATACATAGCAGAAGTTTACGGATAAACCCTACAGTTTATTCTCAGAGTTCAAGAAGTTAAATATTGGTTTTGGAAGTTGCGGATGTAATTGCAGTTTTAGTCGGGTCTTTGCATGCGCGGGCCTGTGTTATACTTGATTGCTCCGCTATTGAATCGGTTGGGCAGACTTACGTCGAGAGTTTCCTCCGTGTCGTATCCCTCTGTTTAGTTCGACAAGTAAGGTAAAACACCTACATTGTGAATAAGATACACGTTAAAGTTGTTTTCGATATTATTCCTGCCATGAAAACGTGCATTTGTTTAGTTGAGTCACTTTATTTTGCTAGTTTTGGAGATCTCGTGGTTGAACTGGGTGCCGCCATTACGTGCGTGTCCAGTCTGCTACACTGAATCGGTGAGAATATTGATTCAATGTGATGTCAAAATACGATGTAATTAATATAGCACGTATTGTACATGGTATTTTCCTTTAGAAAATGTGAACTGTTATACACTGTAAAAACTGTTGTAAAAGACATCTGCAGTTTTACACTGCTTATTCTAATGCTGTTATTTACTCACTGTGGTAAATGTGTTGAACTTAATAATTTGAGACAATTGATTGATACTTTCTCTGACTGTCTGTTGACAGGTCAGTTTTTTTGTTTGTTTTGTTTCTTTTTGTGTGAAGTTGTTTCACTCAGACTTGAATGGCGAGCCTTCCCCCCAGGAGCTTGGAAGAATTTTGAGTCTGTTCGTACACACTACGTCCGCTGGTGCGGTAGGACAGTCTTTTTTTTGGAAACATACATTCAATCCCTGCACCTCACTGTGCAGAAGAGAGTTCCTATACACCTGGACTGATCACACTGGTTTTACCAGCTCAATTACATCGAGACTGTATTGTTATTAAGTCACAGGGGTATATGGATTTTGATATTGATTGTTTTTTTGTTTTTATTTGAACATTGAATATGGAAACTGAATTGTAAACCTGAATTGTATTGTGATAACAGTTAGGTTTAAAGCTGTGCACCAAACATTTGAATTAGATTAAGAGATTGTAGAATCTTTATCTTGCCAAGGTTGTAACTTTTGGTTTTGATTTGTCACTGTCAAATTTTATGTTATATGTGGATCCAATTAATATTCTATTATAAAGCCGGCATTGTTTAAACTAAAGGCACTATTGTCTGAGTGTCTCTGTGCTCCAGTAGTTGAACCTTAACACTTCTGGTCCTCATATTTATCGTTTAGTATATGTTACATTTGCTCCACCCATTCCATTAGCCATCTGTTTTCAGTAAATAGTGTCCCATACTAAACCGAGTACGAAAGCAGTAAATAAAGGTACATTTCTGCATTCTACAGATTTACCCTTGCTAGTATGGCATCAAAGGAAGTTCACAAATATATTAAGTATCTTACCATCAGAGTTTCTGTTGAGTCTTGGACATTCCCCTTCCAGTGATACCTAAAAAAACAAACCATAAGCCATTCAATGAACTGTTAAGCCACGTGCTCTGGGGAATACCAAATGACTTTCTGTCTGTGTGACAGCACAAGGAAATACATTTGGAGCTATCTCCTCCAGGCACAGACTCTTTGATAGACAGCTGTCCTATGTGTATAGGATTGTCCCCTGTGACAATGTCAAACTCTTTCTACAGCCTTTGAACAGTAACTCACAAAGCCTGATTAATGTCCTAATTAAATGCTTCTAGAGAAATGTATAATTATGAACAATGGATTAGACAGTATAAGGCCGTGAAGGATAACATGGAATAAAAGTTTGCAATTTTGTCTCTGTAAACCTATTGTATAATTAATAGTGTGTTATTCTGACCCTTGGTGAAGAGAAAGTTCATTTGCATCATAGTTTAATATTTAATTTCATTAACTGAGACATAGGTTCCGATATTACAAAATACAAAGTAATGTTAGGCAATGTGTTCTCTGTGCCCAAAGGATAGTTTTGGGATTATACAGCAATACGTTTTCCTAGCGTCTACTCGCCCATGCCGTTGATAGGTAAACAATAGGTTATATTTCCAGAACACACTCCATTATACTGTGATCATGGCAAAATACAACAGACATGCTCTTAAAGCAAGTTGAAAGTTTGTTACACTCAGGCATGCGAATACTGTACAAATGCCATCACAGTGCAGTGCTTGCCATATTTGTCTATTTTGACCATATTTTACTTTTAGATACATTTACATAATACAGGACGTATTTTAACGACAGAAAACAACTTGGTGGCCTGTATATGACTAAATCATTTTGTGGTTTGACACAACTGCAGATTCTTCTGGTTGAGTTCATGTCCACTGTGAGATTAGACATTTACAGGCATGGTTAAACCATGTATAAAACACTTGAAGTGAAAAGAAAAGAGCTAAAAATTGCAGAAGTAGACAGCAGAATTGGCCTTTGAGAATGAAAATGCACATTGCTTTTCAAAAGGAACATTATACTACCTTTTCTCGAGTCCCACGTCAGTGTCTGTCAAGTGTAAAGTCAATTCTGAGTCATTGTGGCTTAGTTTATGGGTCAATACCATGCATGCAAGTCAACCTAAGGCATGGCCGATACTTATTTGCTATTTTTGGGACATGTGGCGGTGATAGTACAAACAGGCACAATGGCAGCAGTTGTAAAAGGTTTGAATTACTGTATGAATAAATGATCAGTAGGAGTGGTGAGGAAGATAGCTTGCATCAATGAAACTGCCACTTGCACTTCAGTAACGTTATCTGAATAAAATTATAAAAAAACATTTTCAGGTCCCACTGTAAAAATAACCGCCTCTTAGTTTCAACCACAAATGCGGTTACCATAGTAACTGCTGATTTCTGGATGACAAATACAGTATGGTTCCCCCTCTGGGCCAATCTGTGATAATCAAAATGGACTCACATTGCAGAGGTTCTGGGGATAATATCAATACTGGCTGCCATCCTCCTCTCCATGATCGCCCTGTATGTAGGTGGCAGGTAACAGGTTAATTAAGCAATGGCAGCATAATAACTACAGTAAAAAGAGTAGAACAGTCAAAATACCAAAAATGCTCTTGTTTCTATCTACACAACAGTACATACATCATTAGAAAGCTATTAAAACATTTCAATAATATCATAAACTCCATGGGCATTATCAATCCAGACTTGGAAACCACTGACTTTACAGTAGGCTGCACCAACAATTACAGCATGACAAGGAACTCTCCTCATTAGCATGCTAGTTCTGACTCTGCAGGCGACCGCAGGAGGCATTGGACACTAGAATAAGATATGATATGCTGTGTTCTGTTGCAGCTCAGCCAAAATATAGTGTCTTACCAACCCCACTGTGTACCTCCATTATCTATTTGCAGCGAGGAAAACTTCTGAAGCTGCAACTAACTATCTGAAGGATACGGTATATTGTATGATCGTGTATCATTGTAGTATCATGATGATATACTTCATTACAATGCCTTGTGGGCTACTGGGCTATACTGTAGTTATCCGAGGGCTGTACAGTAGTAGCGTACCTGCCAATGTCCTTGGCTACCTGTTCGTTGGGACTGTTCATGAGCAGGACAGAGTGCTGGCCAGCAACGTAGCGGCTTGTGAGTAGATAACACAGCCGGACGCCGATGGACCACACAGCTAGGACCAGGATCTGCGCAGAGTTCAGTTTAGAGATGTGGTGACAGAGCAAAACCGCCTGTTACCTAACAAAACACCGATGATTTGAATGCCAACAACGTGAATTTTGTAATATTACAACGCAGTATGGTTCTGTACATCGAGCCAGTGACCGCCTCATAATTTAGGGATTTGTTCTAGTTCTGCTCATACTGTATCATCGGATACATTTGTTTACTGTGAGGAAATAAATTACTGAGCTATGATTACAGTACGTATGTCTATACTGGATTAGAAACAAATAAAAAATAACCAGGTCATCATAAACTTCGATGAAACTTTTTCAAAAGCCTTCAGCCGTGTTAAAAAACGAATCACCTACTTACTAGAAGTGTGCATATGAAGAGAGCCAACCGAAGGATCAAGTGGGAGACAGATTCTTTCCCGCAGCGCTGGTACAACCATTCAAGCCTGCTACTATACACAAATGACATTCTGATGGTGGAGGAATAGGTTCACGAAATGCTCCTATCGCAATTGGATTTATTACTCGATGAGGTGTTTCTTAAGGCTAATTATTAGGCTATTCCCCAAACACGGTTCGCTAAATGAATCCGTTGTTTTAGTATTGGTGAAAAAGTTTCCATTGAATCACAGGCCTAAACACTGACGGGTAGACCGTCAGAAAGACAATGCCAGTGAGTTTTGCGTTTTTTACGATTGGGTGTTTGACATTTCCTGACAGATCAACGCCCAATCAAACGCTTGGCTAGACACTGCGCCCTGCCTTCGGCTATCGGTGATTATCGGCTTTGATGTCAAATAAACGAAGTGCTTTTCACTGGGTTGCTGTCGACGCTACAAGTGTTATATTTTTTTCAAATACACATGGAACACTGAAGGCTAGGATATAAAGTATACCTATTTAAAGAGCTTTACTGATAACAGAAAACATGTAAGATATTTTTTTGTAATGTAGTCTACTCTGTACAAATCCTGATTCAGAAATACTGCCAAACGCTTTTGGTGCGCACACAACAAACTTTGATAAGGTAACAAAACCAGCTTTGCTTCAGGGAAGGACGTCGGATATACCCGCCATGGAGAAATATTAATTATTCAGATATGGACTGGAAACGCACGAATAAACCGGCATGAATTGCGAAATTTGGCACAGAAGAATTTCGCAATTCATACCTGTTTATTCTTGCGTTTTCCAAAAAAGGCTATTGGATAGGCCTTAACGGTTACAGAGAAAGAATTGCTTGACAAGACTATAATAAAGCAAGCATTTGTGACTTAATGTTGTAGGCGAATGTTGTTGTAACATCAAACAGTACAATGAGCTGTGCGTGATGATGAAGATATACGCGAAACAAAACAGTTCCTGGAGGGTTAGTCTATAGATTTTCAAACAAATACCAGCTTCCTCACATTGCCCACAAGGTGGAGATGTGGGTCCACTCCACGTACGTCGCTCACATTCAGCACAATCTTTTCGAATAAAAAACATCCACGGTGTTCATTTAGCATGTATCAGGAAATCCAAGAGACAGAATCAACCCGGAATGAAACGTAAAGGCTCTGGCACAGAAAGCTGCGTGACTCATCCAGTTTCCTTTATCTCAGCCCTTGACCCGATCCAGTGCCGTACTTCGCGCGTCACCCAGACCCACTCCATTCGCCTGAGCCTCTGCAGACCAGAGATGTAACAACAGGGGGCGCCACAGGAGTCGTAGTTTTCGAGCAAAACAATTTATTTCCTCACTCACACGAACTGACAGACAGAAACAACGCGCACATGAGAGCCCATCAGAAAGTTCCAATAGAGCCACTTAAGCCACTGTTCCTGACATGAAAGGAGGCAACCAAAATAGTAAAGGAAAAAAAAATAGAGCTAAGCTGGAATAGAGGCGTTGGATCCGCTCGTTTTTGGGCATTGCTCAGACAGGGAGCGACCCCTACGGTGTTCTGAGCCTGAGGACACCACCTCCATGCGTCCCTCAGAATGAGCATTTGAATGAAAATAGCCTACTCCGTGTTTGTATATTAATAATGAGGTCACAATATGTTTTGCAAGCAAAGAATCGAGTGAATGAGTGAAGGAAGGAAGGCAGGAATTATTGGGCTACAGTATAAAGTGCTGGATTTGAGATAACTGTCAATAAGACATGTAGAACTACAATAGACATACATTGTGGTCTCAGAAGTTTTATTCGTTATATATTTAATTAGAATTTAAATATTTGAGCTGGATGCCTGAATGAGTGTAGGTTTTACTCTGCCTTTACAACCATGAACACAGTAACACATATGCAGATAATATATAATAAATATATATATGATTATATATTGAAATGAAAGGACAGCTCAGTAGTCAGTGTGTGTTCCACAGAGAGCGGGGTGTGTATAATAGTGGGAACACAAAGGTCAGATAAGTCCTAACAAAAGGCACACTTCCCAGACCACGTTCCACTTCTAACGGAAGAGACTGGCCCTCCCACCGAGGTTAATTAAAAGAGTCACGGATGGGGGGGGGGGAGGCGTGTGGGGGCGGTGGACTGGAGAGATGTCTCCATCACCACCCTGAGCCTCTGTGACCCCTCATCCTCTCTCTCGGATGGGCACAGTCATCCATCACCGCCGATTCTTGGACTGACTCATACTGGCGCCACTGCAGTCCCTGGGCCGCTGAAATAAAACAACTCCGGGAAGCCATAGGGAGACAATATCCACTACTGAGACTTCCCCATAATGCAGCGCCTCAGTTGGTACACCACCTGGTCCCCATACTCACCCGGGCTCGGCTAGCTTGGAATAGCATTTTCCTCTCCTTGGTTATTGCTCTCTTTTGCTTTATGGAGCATTTTTTGGTCTTTTCTTTCCCTGAAAAACCCCATTGCACTTCCATCTATGTCGTCAGCACTACAGATTAATAATGGTGGCTGACCTGTGAAGAACAAAATATATTCTAATGACGGGTATGCAAAGGGAGTTCAACACTTGCATTTGGGATTTTATTTGCCATGCGGCGGAACAAGCCGTGCCATGAAATAGCCCAGCGTGCAGAGAAAAAAGGAAACCGTCCCTTCAGAAATCCCCATTGAGGATTTCTCGGCCCTATTTCCGCCACTGCTTATGGGTGAGGACAAAGGTGCAGAGAATCTCTGACGAGTGTGAGAAGATGGGCGTGAGGGAAACAGTTTGGGTCGATTGGTTTGGCGCAAGAACAGACATGGGGCAGATTAAATGTGTATAGGAGACCGCCAGAATCATGGACGTGGTGGTGGGGGGGGGGGGGTTAAAATATGCCACACCTGAGAGTGGAAAACGACGTTTAGAAAATGGGCCCTGAGTCAGGGAGGATGAAGGATCATGGACATCAGCGCCACCGCTATATGGAAAGAAAATCTATACTTCCTCATTACACTTCCTGGACATGTCAACTCACCCTCCCTGCTCTGGCGCAGGTGAGTGAGCTCATTCCCTCGTCATTGGCGAGCCAACTGCTGTTATATCCAGGAGACGGTGGCGTAATAACCCCGGACTCACATCTTGAGAGCCCTCGGGTCCGAGAGAGGAGAGGAGGCGCACCAGCGACAGGTTATGGGATATAAGGGGGTAGGGCGAGTGCAATGTACTGTTTTACTGTGTTTTAGAGTGAGGGAGGGGCGACTGGCAACCCGAGACGGACAGAGGAAGGCTGCACTGCCATCCATTATATGTTTATATTCTTCCACGAACACAAGTGTTGTCCTGCGTATTTTTATCTATCTACAGCAATAACATCTGACTGATGATACTGGAGCCACAAAACATTTCCAGGAGTGTGTGTGAGAGAGAGAGAGAGAGAGAGAGAGAGAGAGAGCGAGAGAGAGAGAGATATATATATTTTTTTCTTTGTTCTCAATCTGTCCACAACGCCAAGGTCATCTGTGAAAACAGAGCACTGCATAAAACAGTACAGTCATTGACATGCTGTACCGTGCAGATCAAATTAGCTGCGAGAGTGGACACAGGTCACGGCGAGAAACGAGTATAGCCTGCAAGTGGCCTTGTGGAAATTCACATGGCACAGACACATATAAAACACTCTAGCAACTAATCCACACTCACCCACATACAGTAATGCTGTTTGTCAAAATATTCTCAGCCATTTATCCTTGATCATCACATTTGATCATCACATTTGATCATCACATTTGATCCAGGATAAGGGACTGGAAAGGGAATTTAGCCAAAAACTCAATATAACATCATTTCAGGACTATAAGCATCAAATGACCTATCCGCCCACTACTGTACCACCGGTCAGATAGCAAATTTAGTTAGGGCATGTTAAGCAAACCTGCAGCACCAACTGAAAGTGAATGCTCATCAGCTTGAAGGGAGAAAGGTCTGAAATTACATGAATGATATGGGGTCATTGTAGGGACATTCCAACAACCAAATATCTGCCCCCAACTAACCAATATAGTTTGAAACACAACTGTGCATAAAACCATACGTGTAGAGGAGATGTTAGCCTACAAGCTCTGTACGGGCGTGAGCGGAACGCGAGCCACTTATCACAGATATGTCGAAAGAGCGTGCGCTTCAATGAGTTTCAAAGAAACTCACTGCTTTCAACTCGCTTCAGATCAGCAAGTGTATCTTTAATTGTTCATCGTTTGCCGCCTCTTCCAGACGTATGGATGGAAGTATGGATTCCTAATTCACTGCCTGCCAGTCATCTCACACTGCTAGCAACTATAAAATAAACAACAACGTGCCTGTAGCCACTCTACTGTACATCATTAAGGGGTATCCCATCACTGTAGGCACCACTGGCGTAACACACACGGAAAAAGGTCTGGACAGAAGATATTTTTATACAAAGGGAATCAATGCTAATGAATGAGAGTGTTTGTGGAGGGTGCGATAAGGGAACAATTGTCAGCATGTGTGTATTTGGTTTGGTTGTGTATGTGTGTGTGTGTGTGTGTATGTGAGTAAGTGAGTGAGTAATAACTGATAAGAATACCTCAATACTGGATAACACAGCACGGTATGGTAAACCTGGTCTCCTCATGGCCTATTAGCAAGTGGCCAGAGCTAAAGACTTAGTCAATAGCCAGGCTAAATGTTTATTGATTTGGAGATTGCGACTAGCTACAGTAGTTGTGGTCAGATAATCCAGCCCATCCACCTCACATCATAATCAACACATACAGTGTGCTACAGTGTGTGTGTGTGTGTGTGTTGTGCAGAGTGCAAGGTAGCTGTTAACAGTGAGGATTTGAGACCAGCAAACAGAAACATCATAAGTAGTTAATGCATGGTGTTGTCTGCTGCTTGCCCTGCCCGGCCTCCAGACAGTAAACAGAGGTTAAACAGGGTATACTCTTTATGACGGAGTAAGGAATAACTCAGCGATTTGACTTACTGTACTAGCTCAGGTGTGTGATGGTACTTGGCGGGGGAAGGGGGAAAGAGGGGGGGGGGGGGGGGGGGGGGTATTTAATAAAAAAGTTGTCATG
>JAODUH010054809.1:0-12500 GCA_027564835.1 Typhlichthys subterraneus
GAGAGAGAGAGAGAGAGAGAGAGAGAGAGAGAGAGAGAGAGAGAGAGGATGTGGTGTGAAGGTGCTGTTTGGCCACAGTGACAGAGCCTCCTGTGTTGACAGTGTTTCCACAAGAGACTCGTTGACAGTGAGACACCTTGTGCTGACCGCCTGCTAAGTGAGCACACATGTCTACAACTTTCTTCCCAGATGAAACTCACCAGCTGAGAGACACAAAAGATGGTGCTGCTGCTGCTGCTAAAACCTCAGAACAATGACTACAGTACTTATTTCATATCATGTCATGTCAATGACAAATCCTAATCTGTAGTGCTGCACTAGTGCCATGTTTGTTAATACAATAATAATATTGTATTCATATATATGAGTGCACTTATTAAAATGTTTAATAATTGAATTTAAGAACTCATGAGCCACAATTAGACACACTGGACAGCTGACAGAGAAATAG
The DNA here is from genome assembly GCA_027564835.1 of Typhlichthys subterraneus. Taxonomy (NCBI): domain Eukaryota; kingdom Metazoa; phylum Chordata; class Actinopteri; order Percopsiformes; family Amblyopsidae; genus Typhlichthys; species Typhlichthys subterraneus. The sequence continues at coordinate 452 of JAODUH010054809.1, forward strand.
AGCCTATATTCCATTGCACAGATATTTAATAATTGCCTATAATAGTTTCTACTTGTTTTGTTTTTACTTTTCTTACTATGTGTCTTAACTTTACTTTAAAACATATAACTTGTATTCTGTATTTCTTTTTTTAAATGGCATCAAGGGGCAGCACAACAAACAAAGTGTTTGTACATACAGTTTGACAAAAAATAACCTGAATTAGAGAGATAAATAGTTGACTAAGCATAAAACAGACAACCAAACCAACAAACCCTTTCAAATTCAGACACATTCAAATATACTGTAATGTGTTTTTCCACTACGTCTTTTAGTTTGCACAATATGTGTGCACTTGCAGGTTCATATTATGCATCCATGTCTATATGTACAGTATGCTAAAGAGTGAGTAGGAGAGCTATATAAATCATGTCAGCGCAGCTGCAGGCTACTCCTCTATCTATCCTTGGATAAGCCTTCTCACATCTCCCTCCGACATTATGTGGCCCCACACTGCTCCAGCCTGGACGCCTGTCAAACCTCTCAAGGCTTGTGAATGTGCCTACTCTGTGTGTGTGTGTGTGGTTGTGCTGCCACGTGCGTCTTGGGAAAATGATTGTGTGTGCATGTGTGCTTGAGATAGGGTATTAGCATGCTATTGTATCTAAGCTGCTGTATGTGTCAGAGAGCAGCCCAACGGTTTCCCATCAGCTGTTCCAGTGAGAGGTTTTATAGATGCTGTAGTGCTTTCAATCAGGAGAAACAACACCAGCAGTAACATGTAAGAGATGCATATACAGTATACAGTAACATAACACCTATGAGTCCAGTTTGATACTGGTGGAGATGGGAGTGTCATCTGAAATGACACATAACAGACACAACAGCATGCAGAGCTTCAGGTAGACTTACTGCATGAACAATGGAATAAGGCCGGGATCATTTAATCCCTAAGCAGATAGACAGTGTGTTAGCAAGTATCATTCCTGGCAGAACTTTAATAAGTAGCACATTCAGTAAAATTGTATTTTAACTGTGTGAATAGTGTGTATGGTTTATAGGTTTGAGACAGGGAGAGGAGGAACATTTGCTGTCACCTTAGATTCAAAAATTCTCAATTCAACAATTCAGCAATTCACAAACACAATTAAAATAGTGTACTCTGAACAGTATACACTATACATTATTATAGTGTATATACAGACAGACAGACAGACAGACAGCTAATAGGGTAAGAGTACAACACTTGCTAATCTAATGCTTAAATAGAAATCCATACGTTGTCTGCTAATTAACTTAATATATCGCTTATATATAACGCATGTACACTGTGCGATGCATGGCATGTCTGGTAATGTCACTGTCTGCATGCTCTCTGAAGCTAAATAGACAGTTAAAAGATACATGTGATTTTTAGTGCCAAACATAAATCATGTCCCCGCCCAGAGAGAGATGGAGAGAGAGGTGAAAATAGTAAGGTGGCGAGGGGTACATCATAGAAAATGGTATTAGTGGATTAAGAGCTCCCTGTATGTGCGTGCATGCGTGTATAGTATGTGTGTGTAGAGAGGCCAAAGCTGGAGTTTGAATTAGGCTCCTATACTGGCAGGCAGACCTGTCACATTTCATTCTTCACTCCTGCAGAGTGCTGAGTAGGTCTCTGTAGTGCACAGGGCATGAATGTTGCATGCATGCACACACACACACACACACACACACCTATAGGGTGGTGTGTACATGCTGTAGTCACTTTAAAAATCCCTAAGCGTACAGCTACACACTAACAAATGTAACGTGCATTCAGACTAAAACAACAACCTGGCTAACACAGACACAAACTAATGGTAATACGCAGTTGTTTGTTGGCTTCATGTTTATCAATATCTAACATAAACACACGTGCATACAGAACGACAATGACAGATCAGCAGACATATGAGATGGGAGTCTATTCTGTTCCACACAGTTGAGCCGCTCTGTTTTGGTCCCTGGAGACTGAAGGGGCCCAGCCAACCACACTGACCCCTGCATGCGACCTTGAGCTGGGTGGGGAATATCAGTGGTAACAAGCTCTCCCATCACAGCCATAGTACCAGCACCACACATAATATGACGGAAACAGATTCATTATAGTCATAACTTAGCACAAAGCTATGAATTACGTGTCATAAACCCTATTGATGATAAACACACAACGTACAACAACATGCCGCACGCACCGACCACACTAGTGCTGTGTCTACCACTACTCTACAGCAGCGATGTCTCCCTGCTCCACACACCTGATTCATATGAGTGGGTCGTTAGAAGCCTGATAACCAGCCATTCATTTGAATCAGGTGTGTTGAAGGACAAGGATTCCCATCCAATGCTCTACAGTGTACAGTATGACTGATGACAAGACAGTAATCCTCCAATAGTCATACATTGATAAGCACATTGATAAACTGTGTTTAATAAATGTCCACCTTTCTAGCCATTCTCTCAAGCACTTTTGTAGCAGCGAGCACCATATCATATTCAACATGTATCAGTTAACAACCAGTCTCACGCAGAGCAGGACCCTGAGCACACTGCACGCAACATCAGCAATAACAGAGCTGTCTTAGCAAATAACATGTAATGAAGTGTAACATAGGAGTGAATGTCTCAGTGTTAACAGCCTGTCACAACCACGTAGGACAATGTAATAACAAGGCAAGAGAAGCTATTGTGAATTAACTTGATTTTATTGTCCCAAGGGGGGAATTATTTTTCACATCACATCACCAAATTATACAACATATAAACAGCACACAGCAGATCAAAGGCATACTGTATAGTGCCCATATCTATGGAACTTGAATTAGCCTTCCAATACTCATTGTATGTAACACATAAACTTTCACACATTGGTATTTATTATAGCCATTAATATAGCAACTAGTACAAAAGCGTATATACATTTGTTAAATTGAGTGTTACTTACAAAGCACATATCCATAACCTCTCCATGTACTCCTGCGATACTGCACACAATCATCCCGTTGGTGCTCAGATTGTTGATTTCTAGAGAGAGAGATGTTGTTTCAACTGATAAAGCATCTCCTCACTGGGTAAGGAGATAGGCTCATGTGTTCTACTATCCATAAAATGCAGACACAGTGAGAGCATGTAAAGTCCACACAGAAAGGCAGGGACGACCATGGTTCAAACCCAGGACCTTCTTGCTTTGCTTGGCCCAGTGGGCCACCACTGGGCCACCGTGTTGTCCAGTGGCAACATATGGAACATCATTTCAACACATCATAATTTTTCAAAACAACCCTATGTTACGAAAATTATTAACAAGATAAAAGTTCAGAGGCCTTGAAGTAGAAGAATTTGGCCTCAAAATACCTCAAAGAGCTTTATAAAGGTTAATATGGTTTTCTGACCATCCAGTGTTAGCGTTTGTGTTTCTAACATCTTCACATGTAGCTCCCCTTGCTAACCAGCTAGCCTGTAACAGCTGCTAGCTTGAAACGCTATCAGACGAAGGCAGGGCAATCACGTTCTCTCATTCAGGGCGGCTCAGCGGTGAAGACATTTTCCATGGTGTTGGTTTACTGTCTGAAAATTGAGATCCCACTCGCTCTGCGGGATGGCTGTCACGCGCACGCACACACACACACACACACACACACACATTCAGATACATACAGTAGGCACATACCAACACACAAGGCTGAGTAATAAAAACGAGTGTCTGCGTGCATGCATGCGTGTGAGCGTGCGTATACATAGTCTACTTGTGTATAACTGAACTTGAGTAGAGGTATCCAGATGGTCGGGCCTGTGACTCCCCTCTCTGTTGGGGGTAATAATGACGTTTCCAGACTAAATTGAATAACGTTTCTTCAGCAACAAGGTGCTGAGAGAGAGAGATAGAGAGAAAGAGAAAGAGGGGGAGGGGGTTATTTACAGTAAGAGACATAGGAATTAGCATGGGAGCATGAAGACAGATTGCATACTGTAAATGAAGAAGAGTCAGAAAGTACATAGTATCGACTAAATCATAACTCCCAGCACCGGAGCAGCATTCAGTTGAAGGTTAACACATGGTGTCACAAGGTTAACATAGACATCTCTCCACAGACCTGCGGAGAGAGTGAGAGAACATCTGGACACATGATTTCACAGCAGGGGTTGACATCATTATCAATTCTTCTGAGCCAACAGCATTTTCTAGATTTAAAGATGCATTACAGCATCCGTTTCTGTTAATGGCACGCTAACAAACAAATTCAGCATGCTTCAGCATGATCATTTTCACTTGTTTCAATTCCATATGTCACTGTCTGACAGTGAACATTATAGAACTACACAAATATACCCATAAAATCTGGTCTTAAGTTGAATGGCTTTTAAAAACACCACCTCCAGTGGGTGATCAGGATAAACCATCAACCTTTACTCTACTGGACTGTAATGGGTTGTTATTTCATTCTATGAATTAAATAGCATTTTATTAAACAAATTATAACAATCGTTTCTTTTATAATGTTATATTTATTAGTGTGACTACATTTTCATTTAAACATCATGAAATTCGACTAATTGACTAAGGGCTAGTACATCACACTTGTATTTGTAAAATTACCTTCCCTTAAGAGTTTGTGTTTGTGTTTGCATCTGGGCACTAAATTACACAGAGGGACAGACATACAGTATTTATACCTTACTGAGTAAGGTATGTGCAGCTACTGATATATCCATTAACACCTGCTGAGCACAACTAAAGTCACACCTGTTTTCTTTTACAGGGCTTTATATGTGCTGTATTCCAAGCTTGTTCCTTTAACATCTCTTTAGTTACTGGAGAATATATAGTATGAATGAACCAACCTAGTGTAAATATACTGCACTGCACTCTATTTATAAGGTTCTTCTATCTAGCACACATCAGCAATGTGCACTGAAGTGTACTCTATGCGTAGGGGTGTTGTAACTATGCATGTGTGTGTGAGTCGAGAGAGTGAGAGAGAGAGGTAGAGTAATAATAGTCCAATGATGTGCATGAGAGGAACTGAAAACTCTAAGGTATAAATGTTATTATTCTCCAAGCAGCAGTTCTGTGGCGCTAGCCTACTTGTAAAACCAAGTAGCGGGAGGCCTGGGAAATGAATTTTTCGTTCAAGCTCATTGAGAAGGACACATTTCTATGGAACGGTGGGGGGTAAATGGTAAATGGAATCAAACATGGAGCACATTGAATCATATTGAAAAATACTTTTGAATATGAAAATATACCTTTTGAAATCGTCTATTAAAGAAAAGTATTCCACATGTTATGCCCTAAATAATCTATTTGTAGTATACTGCATAATTATACAGTTTGTATAGTTTCAGTTATTCATATTTCACTGTCTGTAGTAAAACAGCTGAACTTGTAAGGTGCTTGTGCAACCACTAGGGGGTATGTGTGAGTCTTCTCTGCTCCAAGTGATTTATTTAATCCCATGAGCGCCTGTTACTGCTTTCAGTTAATGTTTCTGAAGATGCAAAAGTCAGATTTGCTTAAAATTGAGATTCTGTGTCATATTTCCAGAGATTGTGACATTGCAGAGCTCCTAGTGGACATCAAACTGTCAACTGGCAGATTTGTGGTATGTTTCCAAATCTGTTGACTTTTCAACTATACAGAATGTAGGTACTGTAGGTGCAGTAGGCCAGTCATTTCAACTAAGGGAGATTTGAGCATCACACAATCATCCACATTTCCAGAGAAGAAACAATGATACAAAGATATAGTCCAATTTAAAGAGTCTGGATTTAGATTCAGGTGGTTTGGACCTGTGCACCTGTCACAGCCAGAAGCATAGTCAGACAAGGTCAGTTGCAAATCTAGGGAGATTGTTTGACACCTGTCAATCAGGTCTGAAGGGAAACTATCTTAACTTGGCTACTGTGTCTCAGCTGTAAGACAGTTAAGTCTGTCCAGGGCAGGCTTGTAACATTTTTACAGAAACCCCTGTAACAAGATAAACATCGTACAATATTACACTAACATTTTGCAGACTAGCACATACACAGGTGAACTGAACAACATACGACAACTTTAGACAATAAACCAAATGTTTAGTGCAAATAACTTGTTCATTTATAAACTAAACTGGCCACAACCTGGCATTAATATTGAATACATATTGTGGAAAACACACAACCATAATAATTCCTAGCCCTGTATAATAACTATTATTAACTATTATTATTATTATGTATTATATATTATATTATTTATTATATATTAACATTTATAGCAAATGAAAACGTTTTGTGATTTAATGGAAAATCTGAAAATAGTCAATAGAAAAAAAACGGGGAAAACCTCAAGTTTGGTTTATTTTAGTCAACCAAACAATCAAAACCAACCAAAAATAATAACCATTTCACCCTTACTTCTCTATTTTAGGTGTTAGTTAGGATTACACCTGACAAAGGTGTACATATTATTCTTCAGGCTAACTCTACAAAGGTCAGCCTATGCAGTATTGTTCTTTTTGTCTGTGAATTCATACGCAGCTGTTTTGGTGTGTGTGACTGCTGAAGACACTAGGGAGGTCTTTGTATCCCAATTCCCTCTGGCTAAGCCCCCTAGGAAATGGCATTAGTTGAGGAAAAAAGACAGGGCATGCCATGTAGTGCCAAGGCCAGATCCCATCTGGGAGTGACCCTTGACCTCTGCCTGGGAGAAGGGGGGTGATGAGAAGGGTTAAGAGAGCGAGAAGGACACCGAAGATGATTGAATTTAGTTTTACGTTGGAAGGAGGGGTTTGAGGATTTAGGAGGAAATCAAAAACCTATCCCTCTCCCTCTCTCCCTCTCTCTCTCTCTCTCTCTCCCTCTCTCTCTCCCTCTCTCTCTCCCTCTCTCTCTCTCTCTCTCGCTCGCTCTCTCTTGCTCTCAGCCCCCCTCCCCATCCCACCAGTCCCAGGGAGTCCTCAGCACCTTGCAGCTGTCCATTTTCCCTCTAATTTTTCACTGTCAGATTTCTGCCTATAATTAGCAGAAAGACCTCTGTGACTCTACACACACACACACACACGCGCGTAAGCACACACACACACACACACACACACACACGCACATTACTAATGGCCTAAATCCTACCCCCCCAACCCACAAAATCTCAAAATCATTGGAGTGACAGGTTCACATGTGAGACAATGTGAGATGCTCTTCTTTTTGGAACCACACACACACACACACACACACACACACACACACACACACACCCACACACACACACAAACACACACACGCTCAGCACTTCTGAATAGTTGTAGTTGCATATACTGACATTGTCTCACAGGCAGAAAGTGTGTATGGGGGGCATGTGAGACCTTTTCCATTACATCCTGGTAGAATCCAATGCTTGTGTAAGCCCAGTACAAGGTCGAGATATTATAGGTCAGTGGTTAGACCAGGATGAGCTGAGGTATTGTCCCCTCCTACTCAGAAATACATCAACGTAGTCTTGATTTAGCCACCTGCTATCGTACCACCTTTGTTAGCCATGGAACAGACAAAGTCCTGATGATTAAGTGGTGACCTTCCCACCTTAAAGGCAGGTTTGTTTATTCTCCAGAACGCTTGATGTATTGAAGTACCGGGTTGTTTTTTCAGTAAGTAACAGTAAGCTAGCGAAACGTGATGAGATATTTGGTGAATTCACATACCAAGTAGTTCTCTTAGATCCCATTGTCCCATAAACAATGTACAAATCAGAGAAAGTCTGTATGATAATTCACTTATGTACTAAGTGTGAAATCAAATGATCAAGTGAACCATTTTTACATACGAAGAAACCACCAAATGATACAGTAATATAAAACAAATGATGCACAACAAAATAATAAATAAATTAAAATAAATAAATAAAAAAATATATGCAAACATAACAATTTCCAGTGTAACGCCCACAGTTAAGGTAATGTGTAAAAAAGAGACAAATGCAGCCCACATTGCATAGGTCATGGTACGTGGCAATTTTTCGGAAGAAACACGACACTTATCCTAGAGTAAACCATGCTGTTAAAGGTATTACAAAGTCATTCTTTTCCCTCCGTTTCTCACACTTCATTTGGGCATTGCACTGGTTTACAGCAGCTTTCCGTGGTTATGGCGGATTTGTGTGGTTTATCGAGTTTTCCTGGCGTTTCTCCCTACGCACACAACACTAAATCAAATATTTGTTTTACTGTAACAGATGTGGTTTTTGCCCGGCATGGCATGCAACATGTACCAAAACACCTTTTATTAGGGGTCCGGCACAATACAACTCCCACAAGCAGTGTATAATTCTAATATGTCCCCATATTTCAGAGAATAGGTATTTTTCATTTTAAATTTCTTAAGCTTATGCGCTAACTGTAAGCCTTTTGCCTCTGAACAAGCAAGCTGTTACACCATGCTTTTGTTCCACCAAGCTTGAATTACAACATTGTTTGCATAAGAACTTGTGGCATCTTGGCTTATGTACTGTATGCATCTAAATTTAACATGCGATAGTTGTAAACAGATAAATACTGTTTACTTGACAATACAATGATACACAATACTGGGTTAGTGAAAAATGTGAATGAGTTTGCTAAGTACATGACAACCTTAATTTGACTTGGCTTAACTGACAAGTTCATGTGGGGAGACCTCTTAGCAACACAACTCTGGTTGCTAGGATAACACAAGCAGATGGACAGAGCATTTGACTTTCTGCATTGACCGATGGTGATACCCTGGCACGTGTGTGTGTGTGTGTGTGTGCGTGTGTCTTTCCTTGTGTATGTGAAGGCATGTGTGTGTGTGCCTCTTCTGGACTGTGTGTGTACACAGTATATACAATATATATGTGTGCGTGTGCCTTTACTGTATGTCCAAGGTTGTGTTTCATATATGCATTCATGAGGCTTTTCATTACACTGTATGTGCCTAGAGCAACAAGCCCACAGAATGAGCGCACATGGCACGAGGGGAACGTATTAGATTCCAGGGACAAATAATTAACTGACGTCAGCTGATAGGGTCCGGTGAAAGGTTGCGGCTACAAATATAGCACCATTTTTTCCCAGTAAATCGCCAGCGGATGGGCAGGGACCTCGGGTTTGACAGAGTATGTTGCCTGGAATTCACTGTGGTCTTGATTAATGTGACAGAGAGGTCTTTCATGTTCACGCTGAAATAGAATATCAAACGATTTGGGCAACGGCACAAGTTTGTCCTTTCTAGGAGCCAGGCCGCCTGATATTATATAAATATAAATATATAAATAATATGATTATATTAGATATAAATAATATGATATAAATAATTATTGTGACCTCCTGTCAGAATAGATGACATGTCATGCTGGTTTCATGTTAACAACTTGTCATGGAATATTATACTGTACCAAAAAGTCAGAGCTGTACTGTATGGTCGTTTTTCTTGGGCTTAGTTTTTGTGAGATAAATGGCCGGTTTCACATACATGGATTAAGCCTAGTCCTAGACTAAGATCCTTTTCCAATGGAGATCTTCATTGAACTTTTGTTTTAGTCTTGGACTAGCCTTAATCCATGTCTATGAAACCGGCTAAAAGATATCCTCCTTGATTCGTGCCATGGATTTCCCTTGTGGCTGAAATAGGCATCACAACATACTTTTTGGTTTAAAAGCCTCTCCAGTGCTCTGTGGCCCCTACACCTCATTTCACTTATTACATTCCCTGTCATGTATGTAGGCTACTTGAGTAATTCTAGAAGGAGAAGATGCCCATTCATTTATTTTGTATTTATTGCTTTGACCATCACTAAACCAACAAGGCCTAGCACACACACCGTTTGAAGAGTTATAGTAATATAAGTTGTTGTGTGTTCATAGTAAGAGTGGTGCTAGACTGGGCTGCTACACCAGTGTTATCTACTGTAATACTGGTGTGAAGTAGACCAGTAAACGCCTCTGGAAAATGGTATCAGTGTTGAGAGACTGGCGCTCAATAACATGGACCTTTCAAAGGGACATCTTTGGATCCGTGGTGTACACTGTGGAGTTTACCGCAGCCAGGAAAAAACTAATGGTTTCATACAAAATGTAATGCTGCAAATGTTATGTATTGGCGCCGAAAGCGTTTAGCATATCGGTGGCTTTAAGCATTCCAGCATGATAAAATTATCGCCTTTTTGAAAGACGGTTGGTGCTGTCCGGAGAAGAGCCAGTCGATACGTCGGGGGATATTTTGACAGCTGATGTTTTGAGAATATGTCTGATGTTATTGACTTGTCCGTTCTTATCAGAGACTTTCTCTGAACACCATATGCTCCGTGAGGAGCGTGGTGGTGACATTGGTCAGAGTGGCATTGTTTCAACGTAGGTGTAGGACAAGCCAATATGCCGGACTAACGAAGAAATGGGCCACCTGTCAGCTGACACCTCCTGATTAGTGTTTGAGTGTATGCTTGTGGCTGGAACCACTGTGTGCACCTGAAAGCTGAGGATCTCCCCCCAGGACCCAGGTCCCCAGGATGACACCACTATATTCACCGGGGTGTCACTGTGAGGATCCTGCACTGCTGAGGGGTTAGTGGTTGCTAGGGGGCGTGTCTACACCTGCTGACATAGGCATGCCAAGGCGGAGACTTGTGCCACTGCTCTCTACCACCAAACACACCTGACTCCAATCACTAATCACCCACCATATATAACACCCAGCCCAACAGTAGTCAGTCACTGTCGGATCGTTCCAGTAGCTACATGCTAACTCTCCTGACTCTGCCTGTCTGCCTGCCTATCCCCCAGCCTGTCTGCCTGCCTGCCTAACTACCTGCCTGCCTGCCTGCCTGCCTATCTGCCTGTCTATCCTCCAGCCTGTCTGCCTGCCTAAGTACCTGTCTGCCTGCCTGCCTGCCTGCCTATCCCCCTGCCTGTCTACCTGCTATTTTTCCTGTTGTGAAATTAAAGTATTGACATAAATCCTATCGTCTAAAGCCTGTCCCTCTGGGGGTTCAAACTCACCTGCGCATAGCGTAACAGTCACAGTTCTATACAGATGTTTAAAGAAAAGAAAACACTAAATTGAATTGAACTTTTTTTTTAAAATAGTGCAGAGGAGACTAAATTAATATATATCAATATCATGATAAAGCTATTATAGATTCTAAAAAAAAAAAAATATTCCATTCCCATTCATTCCAAATGGATTGTGAGTAACCAGTAATTAAAAACTTAAACAATATAAAATAACAGTAAAATAATACAGACTAAAATAAATAAATATTAAAATATATTTACATTGTGTCTAAAGGCTGGCACAGGAAGGGAGAATCTTTAACATCCTGCAGTGTATTTCACAGTTGGCATAACATCTAAAAGCAGCCTGGCCTACAGTTTAAAAACAAACATTTTCAATATTTAGTAGGCCTGCAAAAGATGACCTCTGTCTTGTTATTACTGATCGTGTCTTCAATATTTGCAGATTCTTTCAAGTTTTTTTGCCTTAAAAAACAAAAGTAAAATGTTTTAAATGGGTTATTATAGGAGCTGGGAGCCAGTGTATGGATTTGAGTATGGGGTAATGTGATCATATATTTAGTCCTGGTCAGAACCATATAACTATATGGCTGCTGCATTTTGAACAACATCCTTAGGCAATAATATAGCTGAGGAGGCCAGCTGCATTGTCTAGAGATAAAAGCAGTATTTACCTGCAATGTATCTCACCATCTACATTCTGCTTGACCAACTTTTCAAGTCTTACTTTTTTCACATTCTACATTTATCAGGACATATTTTAGTTTTAAATTGAGCAACAGTGTGTAGAGCCATTTTAACGTGGCTGTTCACCATAAATCCACTAAGTTATCTACAGAAAACAGATTAAGTGTGCTTAAAGAAGTTTTTTAATTCTTCCTTTTCTGTTACAAATAAGTGTAATATTAAAAAACAACATGCGGTAATGATATCATTTCGAACATAGAGAATATAGAGTAAATGATCATATCTATATTGTGACCATTGTTGTGTAGGCCATGATACATGCTGCTGTGTGTCAAAGGACTAGAGTATACTGTGTATAC
>JAODUH010054809.1:15000-18441 GCA_027564835.1 Typhlichthys subterraneus
TTTTTATCCAAACTTGAACACAATATGAGGGAACCTTTATGTTTTTTTTTTAGGGCTTGGGCAAAATTCACGTCAGCTCTCAGTTCTTGCTGTTACCAACGGAGACGTGACTGCTGCAAACCAATGCAAATCAATGTTAAAATGGTTTCCCTTTCGCATTGTATTTAGTTGTTTAATTATTTGATATCCTGACCTTTTGAAGGAACATCATTGTTGTGATATGCACAGAGAAAACGTAAGCTCAAAGCGCAATATGGTTTGATATGGTGTTGCGGATGCCTGTGCTATGATACAAGATGCATGATCATTCCCTGACCCATTGCGAAGCCCCAGTTGGCCCTGCAGTAGGAAGGTTAACGTCTGGAGGTGCTTGGCCCACCACGGTAACCCTATCGCTGAAGCTCAGCCATCGCTGAGGTGATTAAAGCAGATCTGAGCCAACCGAGTGAAATGGAGTCTGGAGAAATGTTCCACTTGACCATCCAATACCAAGGGAAGATGGCAGGGCTTGGGTTGGGGGTGATATGAGGAGTTTAGTTTTCCCTGGACCTTTTAACGTAGCAGTCATCCAACCATTTGAGCTAATAAAAAACTGAGACAGCGTTGACGTCAATAACGGGTTAGGCTGGCGACGATTTGTGTTCAGTTCTGTATTTGAGCTGACAAACTGTAATGTCTTTGTAATGTTAATGAAATTCGTAATTTTTGTATTTTATAATGTTTCTTTCCTCACAATGTTAAAGATTCTGATTACAAAAGGAAATCACTAGAATGGGGTGGTTTAGAAACTATTGGAACTATAGTAGAAACAATTGGCGGGTAATTTACTGACAACACTAATGAATACCATAGAGACATCCACCATGTATCGTGTAATATTTCTGTATCTGATGGTAGACAGTTTGAGATTGTATTACTACAAAAGCACAAAAGTTCTGGATAGATTATTCTTTCTTTTCTTTTACCATCCTTCAATTTACAGCTATGTGTTCAATATTAATTAAGAACACCATGGATAAGATTAATAATATCAATAACATGAAAAGTTATTATCTGAAATATTTTTTAAGTAACGCACTACAAGAGATACAGAATAATATATTTTGGTCTACAGCATGGGGGTTTCTGCATGAATGTTGCCATTTTTGAATTGACTGCTGTTGTATAGATATGTCTTGGGTGGGGGGTGTTTATCGAACCTTGTCAATTTGAAGCACTGATATGCATGCACTTGTGTGTCTTTATGGTGTTACATTGTTATAAAACAACAACACAACACCTGCCTCTGATGGCACAGTGCTAATATGTGTGCACAGGCTCACACCAATGCTAACTCTCTCTCTATATGCGCACACACACACACACACGCACACAAACACACACACACACCTTTGTCTAAAGGCCAAAGCAACAGATTGGTAAGAACATCAGCAGCATTAAATTAAAGTGATCAAATATTACTTTTAGCTGAGTTAATTAATAGTGTATTTATTTATGATATGATATTTGATGTTATGCTCTTAACAGCCTGACATTGACCCGTATTTGTCAAGAAACTCACACCCCATCTGCAAATGGCCCCGAACACAACCTTACAGATTCACTTCTATGGTGGAGGCTGGATGTCCTGGCTTAACTCTTCATTAGAGGGGCCAGCCGTCCCAGGTGGGTGCTGATGGACGCCGCTGAGTGCTAACGCTTGTCGGCTGGCACATCCATTCCCCACACCCAACCCCACCCACCCCACCCCCACACCAGGCAGGAATATTTTAGAAAAGTTGCAAAGTTGTTGCCACCACTCGAATACCGTCGCCCATGTCCTCAGCTCGGCATTGTTTGCTTTTTCCTCTTCCAACAGGCACATGATTAATGGCAGGGGTGTGTGTGTGTATTGGGTTTGGGGTGGGGGGGGACCGACCGTTGCTTGGACCGACACACAGAGGGAAAGAGAGACCGACTGACAAACAGATGGATAGATGGAGTGAGGCATGTGTCTGTGTCTGTGTGCGTGTGTGTGGGACCAAAAATAAGATTGGAATGGGGGGGGTCTCTCGGCTGGCCTGCAGGCGAAGGTAGAGCAGTGCCGTGTCAGAGCTATTCGTGTAGCAGATATTCAGCCCATGGACACACACACTGTCACTGTGATGGATCAGTGGGGAGCACCTGCCTGGAGAACAACCTGTTTCTCACTAGCACACACACACACACACACGCACACACACGCACACACTCGCTCTCCCACCTGACTGGGCATCCTCAATCACACTACTTGAGTGTGTAACCCTGGGAGTGTTACTTATAAACCACTTGTAATTCTTATTTGCTAAATGTTGTATGAACAACATTTAGCAAATGTTGTATGAACAAATATATACACAATACACATACAATCTTAGATTTCTAAACACAAACACACAAACAACACACACACACCAACACTCACTATTCTCTGAAAGCCCCCACTCCCCTGTTTCGTCTTATTCTCGGACCATGTGATGGGAACAGCAAGTCTTCCACAAGCTATAAATTCAGAGCAGATAAATAAATCACAGAGGGCATGGCGGGCTTCGAGGGGCCCCGTAACGGGATCCTAAACATGTCGCACCGGGGGTCGGTGGTGCTATTCCAAACCTAGCCAAAGCTGTTGGACCACAGATGGAGAGAGAGAGAGAGAGAGAGAGAGAGAGAATGAGGAATACTACCCTGGGGTAGTATTCCTATACTATATACTATACTATTCATACTATATATACTATACTATATCCTATACTATATAGCTATAGTATTCCAATACCAGGCTATATACAGTATAGCCTGGTATAGCTACCAGGGTAGTTGATACTAAATAATACTAATAAAAGATCAGTCAGATTAAAAAAATTGTCCTCTTCAAAGGACAGCAAACATGTTTTACATTTGTAATGGTAGTGTGTGTGTGTGTGTATGCGCGTGTCCATCAACGTGAGAGTAGACATTCCCTAGTCGAATCACCTGGTTTAAAGGACAGCTTATAAATTCCCATGATAAAGAGAGGGGAAGTGTCACATAACTTGGTGTCATTTTTTTAAGATGTGAAGAAATGCTGCCCGGCTTGATTTCCTTTTGAAATACGACAACACGAAAAATGACTACAGCTCTACAAATACCAAAATCTACATTACATGGTTTCAAACGAATATAAATAATAATAACCATAATATAATATAATAGAATAGAATAGAATGACCATACATTTAAATCAGTTAGACTGATATATTCTAATATTCTTTGCACACCAAGTAAAAATAAGTAAAAATATATAACATATTTGTGCCAATATCAATCATATATTTTCTGCAATGATAAAATTTAATATGTTACATTTTATATAATATACACTACCGTTCAAAAGTTTGGGGTCACTTAGAAATTTCCTAATTTTTGAAAGAAAAGCACAGTTTT
>JAODUH010054820.1:0-18440 GCA_027564835.1 Typhlichthys subterraneus
ATTCATTAGAATCAGGTGTGTTGGAGCAGGGAGACACCTAAAACATGCAGGGCAGCGGCCCTCCATGACTGGAATTGAATAGCCCTGGCCTAGATAAATTAAAGGTATCTATATAAATTAATCTAGAGAAGCTTGTGGATCAACCCAACCTCTTGCTTCAGTCAGAAGCTCTGCCAACCACAAACTGAAAAAACATAGCAACGGCTAGGATATTGTTGTCTGCTGTGATCTGCTACCTGTACTCTATGAACACCCTGTAGGGCTTTGTGTGGTGTATTTCTGGGGTAGTCCTCGGGGGTGAGATAAAGAGTCCAAGTTCATTCCAGTTGTCCATTTATTGTTTAATTTCTTCAGTTAGGCAAACCCAGATACTCAGTTACACATTACTAAATAGCCCCGACCGGAACTTACCTGCACTGCCTTTGCTGCTCTCGTTTTCCCCCCTGCAAATTCTGATTGGTGAAGACAATAGTAGTGTTTATGATGTCTTGCAGATGATTCTACATTTGAATCTGTAGCAAAAGTTTGCGAGTGTCAGGCTTTGATTGTTCTCAGCAGGCAGTGCATCGGCTAGACCAAAGAGTCAACCCTGCGATATCTTGTTAGTTACGCTAATTTAATTGAGATGTTGATGGGATTTCATGACAGCTGGAAAGTATTGCTTGACAAACAAAATGGCAGATTGACCAAATAGAAAGCATATTTGTTCTGACTGCATGTCCAAAACTATGGCGATGTTGAGTTGTTTGGAACCAGACTACCTACTAGACTATTGCAGTAACATGTGACATTATGTTACATAGCCTATTTCATTAAGTTTAGAGAGTAATTAAATGAATGCAAACATTTATTTGTACGTTGTAATCGATCATGAAACGTATGAGCAAGCAATGCTGTCACAGACGAGTACCCATGCCCATCCCTAATCATCCCTCTTTCTGGTTTTGATGTAGTGATAAGGAAGGATACATGATGGATTCCTCTGACTGGTATGAAGTATTTAGATGAAGAATTGTTTCCCTCACACTCTTTCTTTCTTATTTTGCTTGAAATGACCAGTCAGGACAGGAACACAGTGTTAATTTAAAACAGCAAAGCCATCAATCAGAAGCCTAGGGCTCCTGGGCCGTGATGTCGGGGGTCAATCTTTGACTGGTCAGCACAGGCAGCCATTTGGCGACTGTAGCTGTGCAGCCTCTACTGTTTGTTCTCTGGCGACTTAGGGCAGCAAACACAACAGACCAGCCCGTGCTCACTAATGAGAGGTGGGTGAGGGAGAGAGCAGGTATAATGACTTGACCTTCAGGTGAAACAATTCCCGACCTTTAATAGTAATGCTGTTGTGGTCTTCTCCGCTATGTATTCTGGGTCTTTACTGCCTCTGCAGAAAGTAGTGCAGAGTGATCGGTAGGGGCGGAGGTGGTGTAAAGCCGCTGTAGAAGCTACCATTGTAGTAGCTTTCAGCCTGAAAACAAATGACAATACAGACAGCCAGCAGCACAACATCTCCGATATGGAAACCCACATGTTCCCCTCCACAAAGTCATGTCTGAGCTCCTGTACACAGCATGCGCACATACACACACAGACATGCATAGCCCATGACGGAGCAGCAGATGGTGGTGGAGACCACACAGTGAAGGATGCTGGGAAGCAGCAGCAGAGGAAGAGGGAAAGGCTGGTGGCTGTTGTGAAACAAGGCTTGTTGCGGATATGGGAGGCTGTCTGACCAGTAAGGGGAAAGACCATATTGAGGCATACTGAATGTGGGAAATGAGGAGATTCATGTAACAGATCAACATCAGACAGAACACAGTACCACTGCTTACAGTAGGCTCCTGTATCCACATGGACTTGCTTAAGGATGTTTCAAGCTTGTTGGGTAATCGTAGCATCCAGCAACTTCCACCTTCACACTGTAATATTGAAGCACGTCTATAGTGCCCTTTACCCACTTCCCCTCCCAAACACAGGTGTCACCCATTGTGAAAGGCCTGAATTTAAACTTATTCCCATAACGCTAAATGCAGCATATCTGCAACTGCCTGTCAGTGGCACTTACATGCGCGTGCGTTTGATGCCAAAGCTCACGTCTGCTAGCCTGTGAACGAAGCAACGTAGGAGATAGCGGAAGTACCCATACAGTGTACTGTATGTCTGTCTTAATCCTGCTCCCCCCAGCCAACACTCCCCAGAGGCCCCTAGCATACAGACTCATTCAGTCACATTTCACAGTCTGCCTCTTAATCCTTTTAAGAGCTGCATTAAGTGGAAACCTTTTTTTGCACTGTGTATTTATATGCCGTGTGTGAATGACATTTGAACTCCTGAAATACACCCTTAGCATGACACACATGCTATATGGTGGAAATCTAGAATACAAATCTCCGTGCACTCAAATTCTAGCATTGCTGGTGCCTTGCTGTGGCCTGCACAAGGAATGGAACTCCTAACCCTGGCATTATTACTGCTTTTGGAAATAAAAGATGAAGTGATGGCAATAGAAAGTTGGGAAGAAAAGACAGATGGACTTGCTCAGTCAGTCGTCTGTGTAGCAGTGAACTTGTTTCTTGACCTTGTCTGGTTTCCAAGCTGTCTGGGTTTGCAGAGGGGCTCGACAAGCAACAGACATGATCTCAATGACGTGTGTGCGTGCGTGCCTCCGTGCAGGTGAAGCCCTGCACCTCCATCTTTGTTCATGGTGTGTTTGTGTGTTTGTCAATGCTTTAGTGTGGGTGAGTCACCATTCCAACATTATTATCATATTCAGAATCTGTAGTGAGTCTGTGTGTGATAGTTCAGAGTCCTCTTCCTTTGGTGGACTCCAGACTGCAGTGATGCATTAAAATATTGTGAAGCTGTGGGTGGATAATGTTCTGTAGACAGTGGGCTGTCCAGGGCCTACGTCCCCTGGAGTCACTTCCACAAAGCTCTCAATCCCTTAATCTCGTCTGCCAGCTATACAGTAAACACATTGGTCTAGAGTGGCACACTTCCTGTGGTGTTGTGGGCTTGGAGGGGGTGTCTCAAGCAGGGCTGAAGCTGGGATGCAGTCGCCTTGGAAACCAAAGTCTGGTTTTACAGTCTGTGAACAAAATGACATGAAAATTCAGATATAATAAATAGCCTTCTAAAGTCCAGTAAAACAAAAAAAAAGTTTATTTAAAGGTCTATCATGTAGCACAGTGATAACGTGATAGGTCCCTGTACTACTTACACATTTATAAGGGACTGTGTGTTTGCCGTTCATATTCAAACACAATACCAACACCTTCTGCTGAAACTGTGAATATGTATACTTTATGAAAATACCCACAATGGGAAGCACTCGTAGGCTCAAACTTTTCTGGACCTACCAACAAGGCTAAGTGTCACTACACCCCTGGACTCAGCCTCTTTCATCCATTAGCACTACTCCAAGCAAGTCTGTACTGCATGTCTGATGCACACTCCTGTAAGCTCTACAATTCTCAGGAAGTGGGGTAGTACATTTTCATTGGCTGTTAGCATTGTCACTCAAGTCTGTATCCGTAGTTCTTTTGTGATGCTAGTGCGGTGCTTTTACTAATTTCAATCTCTTTCTTTATTTTATTAACCGTAGCCTACTTGCTTAACAGATTTACAAGACCTGCAAACATCCAGACTGGTAGTGTTTAGTATCCCAACAAATTCCTCAGTGTAAGTTTAATGTTCTAATTTGTCATTGAGGTATGTAGTAGGCCATTGTGCATGTCAATCAAAATACCTCCCCTGTCAAGTAGTGGTGGTCTTGGAGAGACCACCACAACCAGTAAGCATGTGACTGATCATGGAATTACCAAGAGTTGTTGAGGGAGGGGTGAGGATTAACTATTTGAGTTTCCTCCATCTTGTAACACTAGCCCCCTCCCATTTCTCAGTTTCTCCCTCCCTCCCTCTCTTTCTGCTTTACACATTCACACATTCACTCTCATTTTTGCTATTTTTAACACTTGCTAACTCTCCCTTTGTGATTATTTGGATACATTTGCAATTGCCTCCACCTTTAACATATATATATATATATATATATATATATATATATATATAGAAAGAAAGAGCGTATTCTGTAGTAGTGTATTTTATTTATTTAGTTCATCTATTTAGTTTATTGAAGGTTTTATCTTAACCAATTGTCTTTATTTGTTCTTTGCTTATTTATTTGTACGCCATATTAAATGTGCTATTTAAATAAAGCTGCCATGCCTTAGCTTTCCACCCTTTCTGTGTGTGCTGTCCTCAGAGAGAGCGAGTGGTGCTTGCATTAGATAGCCTGTGCTGTGTTGTTATGAACCAGTGTGTTTTAAGGATTAAGGATGCCTGTGTCAGTCATCACTGTGGTGTAGATGGTGGGGCATCATTAGCTTTTGCTGTTCTGCCTCCCTGTTGATGGGTCGTTTGGCTCCTGTCCACTCTCTGATGACATCACAGATGGGATTGACTATAAAAGCCAATGGTGTCTGATAAGAGCTTCACTACAGATGCCAGAGAGCAGGAGTGTATGCGCACACACACACATAGGACATATACAGCATGGATCAGCACTGGAGATCAGTTTTTACTACTTCTAAAATGTTAGGCCTAGATTTTTTATATTTGTGTTCTAATTCTAAATGTGGAAGGTGTAGGCATCTTCAAACATTCACACACACACACGTATACCAGCAGACTCTGCCAAGGAGAAACTGTGTTGCAGTCTGCATTAGTGCTCTGGAGGGCTATGGTCTGGTTTATGGGATATTTATCTGCGTGGTACAGTACAGCAGTCTAGCCAATAGCCTTCTCTATCATTCCCTCAATTAGGCCTCTCACAATAACTCTTTTTTGTTGGCCGATTAATTGACTGACTATATATAGGCCTAATCCCAGGAGTCGACTAGGGAAATAGGGAAAAGTTTAACTGAAACACGGGAAACATGTTATATTCAAAACGAGCATCCAACACATTGCCGTGGTAAAGGTTGGTTGTGAATTATATATTGATGTGCCCTACACCAGCGACCATCATTTTGTCCAGACGGAGCAGTAACTTAATGCACTATTTTAGGATGAAAGTGTAGCAGTTCGGGAGATCGTAGGCTATGTGAGTACAGTAAGTAAGTAGTGTGCCTTCTAAAGCAAACTCAAATTTGTTATCATTAAGAAATTGCAAAATGTCAACTTACTATAGTCATTTCATGTTTGCAGCGACATTCCACATTATCTGTAGACCGGTAGATATTTTAACCAGCAGCAAAATTATAGAGGTGATTTCAGAATTGGCGAATGTTTGCTTTGACCTTGAATGTTGAACTTTTTTGTAAACATTCCAAACATATTCGATTGAAACTGTCACCCTTCGTCCAGCGTCAATGTGTGTTCGTTGAGAACTATACCTCCTCAAACAGTTTGCTGCAAACAGAAAAATGTTTGCCAATTCTTAACGCACCTCTGTACTGCTTTTGTTGTTTGACATGAATTATTAGTTATGATTGGTTACACCAGTTTCATTGCTTGGCAAAGTAGGTAGGCTACAAACCTTGAACCGAATAAAACAAATGCTGTGTTTTTGCATTTATTCTTCTGAATGTAGTTGGCTGGAATTATGCAGTCGTCAGGAAAAACACCTTTACCTAAACAATTCAATATCCATTGGCCTTGAGGAACACGTATCAGCTGTCTGGTGTGTGTGTAGGTGTGTGTGTGACGCACAGGAGCACCGCAGCACTTTAACTTATGTCTTATGTCAGCAACACGCGTGTAAATACAACATTATCGCGGTCAGAAAAATTATCAAGGTTATTTCCATATATCACATAATAAGGCGATATAGTAATTATCGTGACAGGCCTACCCTCAATCAATGTAACCTTCAATCTTTCATTCTCTTATTATTCTGCCTATTCTACATGTCTTTGAACACACAGACATCAGCATTTTTGCACTTTGTCCCCCATTAATAGTCGTGTTCAAACACCTTTTATGTAATTACCCCTTATGTGCATGTGTGGGTCTATGGTAGGATACAGGCCTGTGATAAGATAAGGCATATAAGTGCAGCGGATGCTAATCTAGCTAGCACCACAATGTAACGGCACCACTGTGCTAATGCCCCAGCTTGTCAGTGCCAAATGCTAATGATGGCTAAACTGCTGACACTATTGTCATCGCACACCAGCCAGTTGATCAGGGAGGTTGTTTTCCAACAGCTCAGTGTGTGACCTCATATCGCTGCATTGATCGCACCTTTAATACGCCTTCACTGTTTTACCAATCGATACTCGGCGCCTTTCGCAATGGGTGCAACAGCAGAATGACTCAAATTCACATCTGATTGGCGTGTTAAGGGGGGGAAATGGCCTCCTCTGCCTTCCAATGTCAGATGCTGGCTAACCTCCAGGGCACTGGGTTCTTCAACACACATTTGGACCAAATGGACTGCATTATATGAATTTAAATTGAATGTCAAATTCTGCCCATTTTCTATCTGTCTCTCTTCATCTATCATGCAGTTTGACCTCCAGTGTTCCTTGTAAACTTTCTTTGACAGTTGGTCGTTTTGTGGTTTAGTCTGACAGCAAGTTTAGCATATTATTGGCTGTATAGATGCCAATCAGCCTACTTCCTGATAAGCCTTTATGGACCCATTCAGATATCATATCAACACAGCTAATAAAATATATACATGTTTGATTTAAGAGTTCGTCTTAAATAGTAAACAGTAGACCCATGAATAATTGTTATTAATTATTACATGTACAGGAAGACAACAGAAAGCCTTTCCCGCATGCACAAATAATTAATGAGAGGAGGAAATACAGGAAAAACACCCCTCACCCCTTCGCACCCACCCAAAATTTGATCTTATTCTTAAACCGAAAGCAAGTGTGGCATAATATTAGTAGTTGGCAAGGGAGACACAAAAACAGGTAGTTTAAACTAAGTACTAACTTGCGGTACAGGCTGGCTGTAAACTATAACAACTGATGTGCCCCACTGCCCAATATCACTGAAAAGTATTTTAAATCAACCTGATTCTGTCCTAACCCGATGCTGTTTTGTTAATGTATAAAACAGAGATGAAGACAGTTTTTAGGCCTCGTTTTGTCGTATAAAAAATTATGACTGTTAAAAATAGATTATGATGGAATATTTTCAACCCTGCCCGTCAAAATGACGGACAGCGATAGTCTACCGCAACAACCACTGAGTCCTGCATACAGCTCATTGGTTATAAATTAGAGAGGATAATACTCTAAACGTATTCTCTCTCTCTCTCTCTCCCCTCTCCCCAACCACTCCCAGGTATTTAAGATTAAGGCCGTCCAGTTAGCTGAGAAGCTGTTGCCAGCCTTTAACACTCCTACAGGAATCCCCTGGGCCATGGTCAACCTCAAGAGGTCAGTCACACACACACACAATCCATATCTATTGTTTGTGGCCAGATCTCAGAAGCAGACATTAAGCTGTGCAGACTGCCGCCATGTCAACTCCTGTGTGGGTGGATTAATTGCATGTGGCAGGCACCTGGGCCTAGAAATCATTACCCTCTCTTTTACTTAGCACCCTGCCATTCTCTGTCCTCTCCTCTGATTGGATAATCGTTCTTTCTCCTCTGTGTTGTCACCTGTATCTCATTTTGCTGCATCGTTCTTTCTTTGACAGGCGAGACTGTGTGTGTGTGTGTGTGTGTGTGTGTGTGTGTGTGTGTGTGCATCCCTAAGGCAACCTCTTTCCGTGTAGTTGTTTAGCATTGTATCTGTGTTATCTGATTATTTATTCATTGAATGGAACAATGAAATGAAAGAAAATTACATTATTAATTCACTCACACTCTGCCCCCGTTCTGCATTGAGTGTGTGTGTGTGTGTATATTACAAAGTTGTTTCGGAGAATGTTTTTGTGTGAAACAAGAGCCCATCTCTTCTAAAGTTGCTTCTGTTCCTGAAGTGTGTTTAATATATCCTGCATGAATGACTTTCCACGCACACAATTGAATCAAGGATCCACACACATTAATAATGACAGAAATACATGCACTAGGGCATACGCATTAATTTATACATGCAGCCTTTCTCTTACACGCACGTACACATACAGACAGCACATCCCAAATGAATGTACTGTTCTTCCTCATATCATACTCCCTCATTCACCCATTAAATGACTTGCATACTATACATACCTCCGCTCACCTCCCTGTACACACAAACCAGTTCCACAAAGGTGCTCTCAGTTTGACCAGTGTCCCAACAAAAACACGTTATGTAAAAATAATCACACTAGATTTATAATGGATGGTTTCCAGATGTTGAATAACCTTTTTATTAGAGAATACACATAAATGAAACTATATGCTTATTCACTATCATCTTGGTAAGTGCTTGTTTGTATTTTAAAGTACAGCAAGGCATTATGTTTGTAGCCTATGGGGCTCTGTTTACAGAGGTCAAAGGTGAAAACATCAGCTCTAGGTGTAAGTGAAGCAGCCTCACAACGCCACCACCTCAAGAGATACTAGTGACAGACGCTCCTGTAGGCTTCCTTTAGCCTCCTTGCACTTATCTCATCCTCCCTATCCCCCTGTCCCCTCTCTAGTGGCGTGGGGAGGAACTGGGGCTGGGCGTCAGCAGGGAGCAGCATCCTGGCTGAGTTTGGCACGCTACACATGGAGTTTGTCCACCTGACCTACCTGACAGGAAACCCTGCATACTACCAGAAGGTAAACCGTAGAGGCTCCCTCGTACCTGCTGCCTGTCAGTGTAGCTCTGGCAGAGCTGAGTGTGTAATAGCGCTCGCTGTGCTCCTGCCTCAGGTAATGCACATCCGTAAGCTGCTTGCCAAAATGGACCGTCCCAACGGGCTGTACCCAAACTACCTGAACCCCCGCACCGGCCGCTGGGGACAACGTGAGTAGTAGGCCCATTCTTTCTGGGGTCATGGGTCATAAAGGTTTAGAATTACTCTAAACCCATTCACCTTGGGCTCTCTGCTCTTTCACTGTATAACAGGCAAACCAGTGTTTTAGGCCAGGTAACATCTAAAGAATAGAGCAGATGGCCGCTGCTAATATTGTCTGAGTATGTCTAATGTCAGCTGGTTTATCATGATGGGCCTTATATTAACCTTTCTTTTTATCTTCCAAATATGAATAATTGTCTATCATCTTTTTCTCCAGTTCTAATTTGTCAAACTAGTTTTACTAGCCCAATTTCTCTTGAAAATTACTAAATATTAATATGGAATATGGAGCAAAATATTAAATGTAATATTTGTATTCATATTGTTCATTCAACAAGTAAACTAGCTATGAGCTTCCTGTTGCAGTCTGACGTCAATAGCCTGTCTAGCTAGCTCTTGTTTGTTTGTTTGACTTGTTGACAAAACCAATATGTGTGCCCTGCTCAGGGATGAACAGATGCTAGATGGATGCAATGAGAAGTTCGTTAACGGTTGACTGGGTGTGTTAGCACTCATACGGAGGCCATACCAAATGGGCAGACCTGCAGGAGGTGGCAGGTAGAATAAATGGATGGAAGATGGAGGCGTGGGTTAATTTGATGAATGGATAAGTGCATTAACGGATGGATAGCTAGCTGCAGCGATGGCCGGGTACAACAGTGTGATGATGGATGCTTTAGTTGTCCTTTGTTTGCTTGTTCTGCATTTGTGCTTACAGTAAATGTGTGTTGTTGCTGTTATAGTAAGTGTGTGTACACATGTCTTTAAAAGCACACAAACATTGAGGTGGTGGGTGGGTGGGTGTGTAAGAATAGCTCCAGCTGTTCGTAAGCTTTAATGAACACTAGAGCAGTTAGGCATTTCTCTGCGACCCCACCTCGTCACATAAAGCAGCTCTGTTCATTAATGGCAGACAACTTTCTTAATTACTACTTTGAGAGGCCGCTGTCAGCTGAGCGCTGTGCAAGATTGTTTTCACGTGTGATTTTCAAGCATGATGATATTCATGTCTAGATCCTGTCACTGTGCATATCATGTGTCAGGGTCTCTGCCACGCACGCGTGTGCGCACACACACGCACGCACACACACGATGGTGTGGCATCAATCAATATGAGTATTGGGATATTACTGTAAGCAAAAAGCAGTTGTCCATGAAACAATAGGTAGGGTGAAGCTGGATTGAGATACTGAGGTAGGGAATGTATTGAAAAAACACTGCATTACAGTAAACACACATCACACGTATATATCAGTCCCAGTGTCACATTGCCCGTGGCATAGTTTTTTACTTATCTGTGAAGCCTCTAACGTCTGTACATTCAGATATACATTTCTTCACAGTTAACTGTTGCGTGAAGGGCATTAGTATGAAATACAGTTTTCATCTGCTTGCTGTTGAAAGCCTGTTATCCAACATGTGCACATTAAGTCTACTACATTACAAAAGCGTTTAGACTCCACTGCTGGAGTTGGACGGAGGCAGGCAGGCAGCTGTCTGTCTGGATTGATGTGCAGCATCAAAATGGCCAGCAGCCAAGCACTGCTGGCCATGTTTGCGAGGTGTATACTTTGGGCTGCAAAACGCATTCATCAAAAACAAACAGTCATTACTCAGATGACATACAGTAGCTGAACACAAGTCAAGACATTCATTTTTGTTTTGAGGGCCAACTCCAGATCTAATGCCAGTGCTTTGGTCAATGTTGTTCTAAGCTAACGTATTATAGCGCTATACACAGTCTAATGCTGTATGTTACTGTATACTGCGGTGAGGGCAGGGTTTTCCTGCATAGAGGAATTATTGTCGCACGCCAAAGAGGTTTTAGCGACCGCCAAAGGAAAATCGCCAGCGCCAAAATTATATGAATTGAAAATAAAATGAAAGCTCGCATGAGTTAAAAAGTTGGATATGGATATTAATTCATCTAAATAGTAAGTTATGAGAATATAATGTCCAATAGGCCTATATGCTATTTATTTCAAAATTGTGTTTGTCTATTTCTAGTCTAGTTGTTCTGGCTGTCCAGCCATAGCATATCTAACATTAAATATGGGGATATACAGGCTACTGTAGAATGTCTGACATTAATGATGTAGAAAAATCTATAGTCTATGTGATGTCACAATTTTGAGTGAAACTTATCATGTCTCTTATATGTTATACGATGTTTGTCCGTCCTTAATAAAACAGAATTTCAACTGTGCCCCCAAATATTTGGCTGTAGGCTACTTCCACATTTTCAAACTCACATTTGGTCTTTGGAGGAAACTAGGCATAGAGCCCTGCTTTGCCACACAGTTCTTCATAGATCTAGCCTCTCAATGTGCATTACATTGCTGCATTTAACTTTCACATTTTCAAATTTTTCTTACCCCTCTAAAATGTTCAAGGTAATGTTTGTTTTTCTTTATAAGAATACCACCATGTCAGC
Source organism: Typhlichthys subterraneus (assembly GCA_027564835.1). Lineage (NCBI taxonomy): Eukaryota > Metazoa > Chordata > Actinopteri > Percopsiformes > Amblyopsidae > Typhlichthys > Typhlichthys subterraneus. Next base: position 11,393 of record JAODUH010054820.1, read on the forward strand.
GGGCTAATGTTTGCAGTTACATTTGAAAGTTCTACGGTTATGATCTTGTGAATAAAATCGGCACATCCCCAGTTCTGTTCATTGATCATCACCATGGCCAAGCATGTGTCTGGCCCACAGTGTGACTGAATCTGCATTTGAAGAACAGTGTGAAGTACAGTGTGAGCAGGGAAATAGTGGCCTATATCGTCCTGTGTCACGTGTAGTTGTCTGGCAGATGAAAATATCAACGTTCAAAATGTCGGGTGGGAAATATGCCTAATTAATGAATATAAAATAACGTGAGCTTGATAGGTGACAGACTTCAAAAGTGATGGGCCTAATTTTAAGAGACAACATGAACAAAGTGGTGTTTGCTAGTTAGTTACTGTTGTATTTCTATTATCACTGCTGAGAGATGATTTCAAGGATATCATGTTGTTGACAAGTAACGAGCAGAATGCAAAGCCCAAACTTACATTAGTAGATTGGACCGAGTCTATGGAAGCAATGCTGGTTTAACTGTGAAAACAACATCCTTGTCTCTTCTACAGCTGGTGCTAACAACTGGAATGGGATTTTACCTCCAGCTCTCTCTAGAATTGACAAAGCACACTGCATAGCCTTCCCGACTAGTTTCTTGTCTTAATGCATCAAATTCTTTTTTATCCATCTCAGGACACAAGACAGTCCAAACAAGCAGAGCTGCACTCTGCTTTTCTGTAAACAATGTGAACACATACATCGTCATTCATTTGCGGGGGAGATTAACTCACCTTTAGTAGTGTGAGCACCTGTCGGGAAGACACCTGTCTGGGCAGACGATTTGATCATACAGTTGAGGGCCAGGTTATTTATTTGCAGTGCATACCCAGCTTCACCAGGAGGAAACAGGGCAGCAATTACGAAGCTTAAAACATTTTTGCACTTAAGTAGAAGACGTGACATTGCAGGTAAACATTCTGCATCACAGGGTCAAATCAAAGGCATCCGACATCCGTGTAATTAAACCTTCTCACTTTTCTCCTGAATACACACACTTGGTTTCTTGTGAAACACACGCATACACACCATTCACCAGTCATTGTATCTTGCAGGTAAAAATCCCCCCCCGTTTTGGAGGTAGGGGCAGTTAACATAACATTATCTGGTGGTTCCAGTGGCTGGGAAATGATGGCTGTTTTTATGCAGGCTGATTATTTGCCAAGGTGGTTGCTAGTGTTGACACACATGTCCCCACATATTATAGTGTGTAAATGTTAGGAAGAGGAAACCAAAGCCTTACCCTGCACTCACACCGCCAGCTACAAAGCAACAGACCTTCATTCATTTCAATGAACGCCGGGCAACTATGGGCGACACTGAGCGACAAAGCGGCCAGCTGCTAGCGGCCGGTGACTTGACGACTGGGAAAGTTGACCAGCATCGAACTTTATTTCAGTGACGCAGTGTAACAATCAGAGACAAGATGTGTGTCGGCGATGCCCCTCCCCCTTCTTGGCGATGGAGAAACTGTGTGCTTGTTTGCTTACCGGGACATATATTTATATGTTTATCTGCAACATCTTACGTAGTTTGTTCATGAGTTTTAGCTCACGCATTTAGCAAGGCAGACACACCTAGCATAACTCTTTGAGTGACAGGGCAGACACACCCACCAGCCAATTGTTTGGATAATAATGTAAGGAAATTCACACATGCAGTATTGTAAATGAATAATTTTGAATTACACACTTCTGACTGTTTTTTAGTGTGTTTTAATGCTCAGTGAGTCATTAGCATAGCCTCTTCAATGATTGACAAGCAGTCTGAATTTGGAGAGACATAGGGAGGCCCACAACGTCTCATGTAAATGAGCACCTATTGTACCTACATATATACCTTGGGTATTTATGCATGCATGCATGCTAAAATGACTACAGTAGCAGTGACGTATACAGTATCATGCATAGGTTGCTTTTGATCTTGAGTGTATTTTTAAACATTTGCTGCATGCACCATCGTGGAGGACTCATGGTGAAACAAGCCTTGACGCTTTCATGCTTCATCTCCCCTGAGATTTTTCTCCACGTTTTCCTGGGGAAAAAAACAGCCAATTTATCAAAGTGTATTTGTGGATCAAATAAGAATGAACAGACAGAATCAACAGGGTGTATGGGGTGCTAACGGTGTTATTCACCCTCTCCAGACACTTTGAAAGAACTGGCCTTATGAGCATGCTGGTGAATGACAATGGTTGTGAAGCATTAGGCCTTACTAACTGCGCGTTCAGACAGCCACTTTCTCTTACAATTCTCTGCCATTTGTGCAGCTTCTAGATCAGTGGCTGGTGTTCACTTCATATCATGAATAGAAACCAATGACTACATGTGTTTAATAGAGGGATAGGAGGAGGGCAGAATGCTGTAATCATTGTATGTTTGTTTGTGCTAATTTGAAGAGATGATGGGAAACAAAGGGATTGATACTACACAACAGCATGGATTATTATTATTGGTTATTTCCTCTGACTATAGGTGCTCTGGTCTTCCAGTGGGTTTTTAGAAGCTCAGATAAGAAACATTTCAATATTAATGAGCACACTGTTTTCAATGGTATAAAACAGCTGCACTTTAAACACCCCTCATTAGTAACTGTGAATTCAATTAATACAATCTTTTTTTTAATGTATTTGCCCATTTCTTTCATTCTCATATGTAGTGTTGTTATAGTGTTGTTGTTGTTAGTGTGTGAATTGTTTTTATCACTTGTGCAGACTATATATATATATATATATATATATACATACATACATACATACATATACACACACACACACACACATACGGTTCGGTTCATATCTCGTTTTTTTTTTCTCCTTTGAGCGGTATAATCTGGGAATTTTTTCTGGCCTTGATTACATTTCGTTCTATAAAATGGTGATATTTTTTTCTATACATTCTGCCACTAGATGGCACACTAGCATCAGCTTCTTAGCCAAACAACAACACTTTTCTTGTTGCCGTCCACACAAAAAATTATAATAAGCGGATTACACCCAGCTAAGGACAATATTCCACTATATCCTTAATATAGAAAATAGTATAGCTATATTCATGTTTAAAAACCTTTTTAAAAATCAACAATTTGAAATACTAAGAAAACATGAAGCGGACATCGTGGATATTGTCTTGAGACACATTAGATAGGTTTTTGTGAAAGAGACGCTCACAAGAAAAGTAAAACCTGCGTCAAACCTAACCCACCCACGAAGATGTCACCGTATGTGTGTGTGCGCGCTGTGCGTCTTGTCATTTCTCAGCAAAATTACACACACACGCATTGATGAAGTTTCTAAATAAAGTGTGATGTTATTCCACATTGTTTCATTAGAGAAACGAAGCGACGGCAATAGACTCTATGCCATTATCCTACAGCATAGTGACGGGGGTTAATTCCATGAATGAGAACACATGCATTCTATAAATCGCTTTGTATTTTGTTTTGACAACTGTAAAAAGGCTCAGTGGTTCTAATCTAGTTTTGAGCTAAATGTGAAATGAAAATTGTAGTTTAAATACAGTAGCAACATGTATGAGAGCTCAACAGGCTGCATCTGTAGAAGGTTGGGTGTGTCACCAGAAAGCGCCATAAAACAGAACAGAACAGCGGCCATTAAGGTGCACAGACACTGGCTGTGTTTGTACATGTATATGTTTGTTCTATCTCTAACAGGCAAGCCAAGTTCGAAAATGTAATTATAGAGCTTAAACATAGGCTAAAATAAAATTCTGGAAATAATAATGCAATTTGTGTGCTGGAACACATCTAAAAAAATGTCTAAAATTGCCAATGTGCACAGAAAGAAAAGCAGAAAAATCGCAATTATATTTCTTTCTAAAATCGTTCAGCCCTAACATAAATGTAAATCGTATCACGTAAATCAATGCAGATAATATGCGGAGGGGGGCTGGCGGGCCAACCACAGTGATAAAGCTAATGTCTCCGCCGTTTATCCGTGGATCCGAGGAAAAAGCTCAGAAAAACTGTAGTCTAGGTTAGGAGCGTACTGCAGGCTCGCTTATATGCGTTGCCAGACTGTGTGTGTGTATATGTGTGATTTTACAACCGCAAACCAATTTAGTATATTTACCACTGTGGAGGTTAAACAAGTGTCTGATATTATGCTAGTTTTACCATACACCAGCTCTGCCGGTTATCTGCTGAGATGAAGCTCAGAAAAAGTTTGAAATTGTGCAAACGACATCCGGGTTTTCAATACAGTCTGCTAGAGGCTTGCCATTCGTATATGTGTGGATGTGTAGCCAGGCTACGTGTGTGTGATTTTACAGGCTACGTAACCCCTTCTCCCAGGTAAAAAGAAGGGGGTTGAACTTTGAATCTGCATTCTATTTTGATACTCGTCAATTTGATTGCTCAGAAATTCTGCCATAGGAAAAGCGCCATATTCATATTTTCAGTAGATGGGGTCGTAAGAGGAGCGTACAGCTACGTCATTTAAATAAATAAAAAAACTGTAGTTTTGATTGGCTGAGCATAGACTGCTGACTAACTGGAAAAGTAGCAAAAACAAACAGACGTGTCATCTACTTCAGATATGCATATATGTTTAAATTAATATATTGTGTAATGTTTATTTGTGAAAAAAAAAATGTTTTTGGACTAAAATAAAAATAACATTCTTGTCTCACTTTGGTCACCCCTTCTCTGAGGGGTTGAAGGGTCTGACTGCAGGGTCATGTGAGCAACACAGTTATATGAATAAAACATTGCAACTGTTGGATCAATGATTGGGAAAGGGGGCGTGGCTGAGCTAATACAATATTTTCTTTTCAATTGTTGTATGTAGTGTATTTCTGTTTCTGCAATATATTTAAATGGTGCTGTCTATAAAAACAATTTCGAAAACATACAGCTTATATAGGTTAGGCTTATAGGGTATGGGAGTAAAAATTCCACTCTACTGAACACGTGTGAACTGAACCATGTCTTCAGTGTACCGTTACACATCTAGTACACACACGTGCGCGCACACATACTTGAGGCCAGAAGCTAAGATAAATCAGATAATTGTATGGACTGTAGATATGCTGTGTATATAGATGTTATGTGTATATTATCTTACAATGTGCTTTTATTCCCAAATATGTATTCACACAAACTCATAACTGCCCTTTACAGTGCCTTTCTCCAAGGTTGTTTGAGTTTGCACTTGCTCTCTCTACATGACATAGGATGAATAATTCAACACCACATCCTGTCTTTCTAGCTCTCACCGTTAAGCTCACGACAGCTATTTGCACGTCATTTAATACAATTTCACTCGGAGCCCTAACCAGTTTCTTATGAACATGGCAATACTCTCTTGCTGTTTTTTCTGTTTTATGAAAACTGCAAGATTTGATTAATTGAACACAAGAAAAAACAAACCATTTCCCATCGTTATGCTTGGGCAGACATCCAAAAGACCTCTAGAGCAGTGGATAATACACACGCCCTAAAACTCATAGATGTTAATTCCTAGCAGATTATTCACTAATTAGATTCTCCTTCTGTGGAGGATGCTGTAATGAATTAGTGACATCTGTTAGTTGTAGTGCTTGCATGGAATTACATCTAGGGTCCTCTTTGGTCGAGATAGCACATAGTCAAGAACCACTGCCCTAGAGGAAGTCTACATTTGAACACGTAAGGATGAATATCTTCAGAATTTGTGTCAGAAATCTTATTTTGGCTACACTGTGTGCTCAGTCCCTTGGCTGTCACAGTGCTATTTCACACGCAGGCATTGCCAAGTCTCTGTTTTGAATCTGTGAGTGGCCCAGAGCATCTAGATAACCTAGGTGAACAGCTTGCCTCTCTGTTTGGAACTACAGCTGTGCACCAAATCTCCAATCTTCCCTTTGAATTCAGCGAGGTGTGTAATCTAAGTTATAACTAGGAGAGGGAGTCTGTACATATGCTATGCTTGGACTGGTCTGTGCAGATTTGTAAAACTAAAAAACTATTTCCCATCGTTATGACGTCGTGATGTCGTTATGTTAATTGTTTTCATAGTTTATGTCAAGCTTACATTAGCCGCTATTCCTCTGTAGGAACAAGAGGCAATTCCCATGTGGCTCCAACGTTTTCAGGAACAACCCCTAATTGGTCCTTTCAACCTTTGTTTCCATTCTGTAGGAGCCTCCTGTCTCACACGTACTGTAGCCTAATGGCGGCTTCGACAGGGATTTAAGCACATTGAAACGACAACATGCATAATCATAGAGGGAACCAAAATGGTTGTTAAGTTGCACTTTGTTGTGTTAGCCTACTGTATGTGGCGAATTAAGGCCAAACTATATGTACTAAAAAAAAAAAACATGTCCGAGCGCTCTAGCTCTTCCAAGTGTACAGTACTTTTCTCCCCTTGCATCAGCGCATACCAGCCATTTCTCTATGCAGACTAGGCCTATGCCAGAGTGCTTTGTAATTAGTGATATTTATAACTATGTCTCCAAACTGTTTCACGAGCACAATGTTGGTGTGAAAAGAAATATTTTATATGGCTTGAACGTTAACCAAGACACACTTTCACACTTTTTGAGTTTCACTAGTCATTTTATGGTTGTTCATTCATGATGAAAAACTTATAAGCGGGCTTACAGGACCTTTTGCAGGCTTTAGGGATATGCATGGTTACTATATTTGACTGTATAATTCATTTTACACACATTTTTGTATACTTGTGATTCGATTGATATAAACTATTTTAAGGTACAATCGCAACAGCAGCTTCAATCCTCACTTTGTCAGACCACCAATATAACCATCAACTACTCACCCATGGAGGCAGTAGTTTCACCGATACAGCAACAGAGGAAATACAATTTTCTTACATTGGCAAAGGTCCAGACAATCCAATCCAGTTAAAGATGTAGTGAAAATCCTATTATTACATGAATAAATATATACTGTACGCCAATGATGTTGCATCATTTCATATTAGCTGGCAGACTTGATATTCATAGTTTCAGTTTGCATTTGCATGTAAACAGTAGCCAAGCTCTCAAAATGGCTGCCTTTGATA
>JAODUH010054861.1:0-18437 GCA_027564835.1 Typhlichthys subterraneus
AGGCCTACACCCAAGGTATACCTACAGTAACATAACGTTTTTGCACCTTGCTTATATCAGCAGTGTTCTGCTTCACCCGGTGTCATTATGTGAAATGTATGTGTGTGTGTGTGAGAGAGAGAGAGAGAGAGAGAGAGAGAGAGAGAGAGAGAGAGAAGTTGCGGAATAATTTGATCAAAACAACACCTTTCAACACGCAACAACCTTACTTGGCTTTAAGTCAGACATACTACAATCAAAAAGCAAATATATTTGGTAGCCTATGACTACTGCATTTTCCATGGCATTTGCGGAGATTTAGTACTACAGATCTGTCGCTTGGAGACGGGACGCTGTACCGCCCACAAAGTCAATGCCCTTGTTACAAACGCTACAAACTAAAAACAGTTTAGTCTACTGTGCTGTCTGTCAGTAGTTAAAACTTCAGAGGCTTCAATAGATGAGCGCGTCATAGCTCTACAGTAATAATAATGTCCGAGGAGGAAACCGTCCCTTCTTTTTCAGAGGACGACAAAGTAAAATTCGTTGAGAAACATGTTTGTCTCCTCCTGCGACTTCAGCCTGAAACATGGAGAAATAATTTAGAAAGAGAAGAGTTTCAGACAGTTCTGAAGAACTTCTTTGAGAAGCAAAACGTCATATTTTTGTCTGCGTCATCGCAGGGTTCCATAATTGCTTCTACAGAGGTAGGCATTCTCTATGTTTGGCGCAAAATGTAACAAGTTGAACTTCAGATTCAGTAGTAGTAACATACTGTATGCATAGTATTTTTTTAGGAGAGCTGTAAGCGACTTGCTAAAGCACTGCCATTTGGCATAGGGGCCTATGTATTTTGCATGTTGTAGTGATTAATTGCCTATTTTTGTTTATTGCAACACCGCATATCTTCAAAAAACATGAATGTCTTTTAATTTTAGGGCCCCGCCACTGCTTCACATAACAGGGAGCTTATTCTAAAGAGGAAAGCTGTTAGCCTCATCTCTGACAACTCTGGCCTCTGTCTATTTGGCCTATTGTCTGCACCACCACTATCACAGATCACAGATACAGTTGAGCAGGTGATGTAGCCTTCTATTTACCAGTCTCAGAAGTGAGCAAATCTAACCCAGAGCCATGTAGAGAGACCTAACCTACAAAGAAAACACATTTGTGTCAAATATTATCATCATTGCATGCTTGCACTGTATATATTATTCTGTATATGTTATTTTCTTCCACAAGGTATGTGTGCCAATTCTGTCAAACAAGAACAATCACCAGATGTGGCCACATGTAATCGCTGAAGACATTCTTCGACATGCTGAGAATTTGAAAAGTAAAATGGAGGTTTTCCGTGGTCAGATGTTGGGGAAAACTGCCCTTCCTATTCTGGGCACTGCCACCCAGATAGGGGATGCTTACAATGCCATCCAACTGTGAGGATTTACAAACGTCTACTGTGATTATTGAGTTGACTTTATGAATATAACCCAATATACAGTATGTGTTCCTTTGCAGGTACACTTGCTATGACAGTGCAGTGGTCTACAAGATAGAGTCTCTGGTAATCAGCTGGACTAATCTGGTCCACAAGGTTTTAAAGGAGGACTCAGCAGAGTTAATCATGAAGGACCCCTCCATAGAGATGAACTTTTGGGCCTCAAGAAAGAGCAATGTAGCAAGCATATATCAGCAGGTTCATTGTGGTCTTGATCTTTCAAGCTTTATATATATATTATTATTATTGCTTTTTTTTTATGTTTGTGCCTTGGTTACAGCTACAGAGCCCCATTGTTCAGAAGATGGTGAAGATCTTAGAAATGACAGAAAGCAGCTATTACCCGACAATCAATACTGTGATTGGAAATGTAGTCAACGGTAATATATACAATTGTGGTTTTCATTGGCGCATAGTCAATTTGTGCATGCGGAGTGTTGTATTAAAGCAAGGTACTGTATATCTAGTAGATGCTTTGCAGTAGATACTATCTGCCGCATAAGCAGATCGTTCATGTTTATAAAGAATAATCATAATTTTTATTATTTTTATCATATGTTTCTCCAAAGCACTGCAAGAGGCCCAGGATATTGACCTCCACCTGACCCCACTGCGTGTTCAACTGTCACGCCTGGAAGAGGAAGAATTCCCCAAGATGGAGCCCGTCCTCCCTGCCCTCTTGCAGACGGTCTCTCTTATCTGGACTCACTGTCCATTCTACAGAAGACCAGATCGCATTGCGATGCTTCTGCAGGCCCTGTGTAGTCTTCTAATTCAGCGGGTCGGTGTTCTGCATTATAGTCTTATAGGGGAGTGAGACAAATGTCATTGTAATTGTAACTGTCGGTAATCATTGACTTGACATTAAGAGTGCAAAACAGGTTCACTGAGTAAGCAGCTGTTCTTCTTTTAGGCATCAGATTACCTCTCTCCCCAAAATCTACTCAGGGAAGACACAGAGGAAGGTCTTCAAAGGGTTAAGAAGGTGGTAAAAGTGTTCAGGTGTTATGTGAAGTGTTACCAGAGCCAGAAGGAGGAGTTGTCCAACAAAGGCACAAGTGCACAGTGGAATTTCCCATCCACCATGGTTTTCACAAGTATTAGCCAGTTCCTCGACCACGTTTTACAGATAGAGGTGAGGCTGGGGTTTCACCTAACATTATGTCACTTTTGTAAGAATATGCAGGCCCTGTGTATTAATGTTAATGAGGCGATGCTCTTTCAGGACTTCTTTCAAACCATACTGGACTTTCAGAGGCTGGAGAAGCTGCAGTTTGGTGGACTCAGAGGCAAATTATACAATGAGCAGGCTGCTCATATATATAGAGAGTTCAAGGAACTCTGCCAGGTCTTGACTCACAATGATAGCTTGCTTGACTACAACGCTAAGGTAATATTGATCTAAAAACTATATTCAGTTTCTCTTCATATCTCCAGGTGATATGCCATGACCAACCGTTTAAAAAAAAAATGTTGCACATTTCTACATGGAATGTTTCCAAAATAACTACAAAAAATAAATAATTGACCTCATACAGTACACTGTACAGGTTAGTATACTGCTTCATCTAAATTTTAATTGTAAATGTGCCCTTTTTTTGACACTAAAGGATTTTCAAAGACACTTCAAAGTTTTCAAAGCAAAGACTTCGGACATAGAGTGCCGTCTTGCCACCCTCTTTTGCTTGGCGTTTGACGAATGTTCAGGTTGGGAATCGGCACTAAAGGTATAACATGCTATAACCATAATGCTAATATAATATTTGTGCTGGTGTATCATTAATTAAACATTTGAAGTAGAAAGCAGTTGTATACTTTTCCTGCTACCTTCATCCAAACCGACCAAATGGTTTTGTCCATTAGCTGTTTGCTCTTATTGAACCATTCCTGGTAAGAGGACAAATCAGGAAGATATTCAGTCCCAAGCTCCTGGCCCTCAAGCATGATTTCTTTCAAGAGTTGGACAGATGTAAACACCTTTATAATTCCCACCACAACCAGGTAGTATGTATTCAAACAGTATTGCTAACAAGCGTGAGGTGGAGACAGCATTTAATTGCTTTGTTTGTTTACAGTTGGAGAAAGGCATAGCTAGCAACATGCCTCCAATGTCGGGAGCGATAAAGTGGGCAAAAATGCTCAGAGAACAAATTAAAATGGTGTGGGAAAACTTCAGACTTCTGTTTGACATGTGAGTACAAATATTGAGCTACCGAAAACGATGTAATAATTTACGTGCAGATACTTAAAGTAATCACATGCATTACTGCAGATGCCATAGACAGAGTTACTGACCTTTCTTTGCTATACCCCAACCGTCCAGGTTTTCTGGGGAAGCAGAGATGGTAAAGGAGTACAACTTGTACACAGAGATGTTACACCTGCTTGACCAGTATGAGGAAGATGTGTATTTGTCTTGGCGTAAAGGGTTGGATGAGGTCTGCCAGCTCAATCTTAACCAACCTCTCACCTCTAGAAGTAGCTCATCTGGTCTAATCTCTGTCAACTTCAATCCTAAAGTAAACATACTACTGTTTTTATTTAGGAAACTTATATTCAAAACGTTTAACTACCATCTAGCTGTAATTTGTTGTTGTTTGTTTCCCTTTTCCTGCTTCCTGCTTAGCTGACCGAAGTCTTAAAGGATGTGAAGTACATTCAGACCTTCGGCCAAGTCCAGATCCCTGCAGCCGCTATAGCTTTGTTTCAGAAGGGAGACATGCTCACAAAGGTTGGTCCAATGGCCTGGTGTGAAAGGACGTACAGTCAGCAAGCTCTTCACAGTCATTCTGTCTTACGTCACGCCTTCTCCACACCTGTGTTCCCCAGCATGTGAACAGTCTGCAGGCGGTGGTTCAGCAGTACAACACGCTGAAGCAGACCGTGTTGGAAGTGGAGATGGCTCTCATCGGAGCTGCTCTCGTGGACATCGATCTGCAGTTGGCCAGGGCAGAGAGCGACCTGACGTGGCAGGACGACGACTGCTGGGGCTTCATCGTTGCCACCAGAGAACTGGTCCACAGGCTCACATGGAGAGTGCAGAAGTCGAAGGACAACTGCGAGGCTGTCCGGTTGCTCGCGAGGGGATGGAGCCAGCCCAACATTTTCCGCAGGAAAGAGGACAAGAAAAGCACGCTGTTAATGTTGGAGGACAGGGCAGAACGTGTTCACAAGAAGTACAGCTCCTTGCAGCATGATGGAGAGTCTATCCACAAGCTCCTACAGGTCAGTGTGCATGGATATGTATCCATTATGCTATTTGGGAAGTTCTAGTGTAAATTAGCAGAATCAGTTGAACCAACTGAGCTATATTCGATTAGAGGCAAATCCGATCTCTCAATTTTGTCTTTAGGTTTGAAGTGAATGTATGTGATTGTTTGATGTGCACATACATGCACGTGCATGTGAACACGTGCACATACATGTGAACACATGCTCACACCCCATGAATCCCCTTCTATCTGTGCATAGTTGCATTTATTTCCCAGTAGCCATGTAATATATTGCCCCTTTTAATATGAGGTATGCTGTAGTTGGGAATCATTTGACACACAAGGTGAGTGCAGAAGCAAATGATCCAAATATGTTCATAATGTCAAACTCTCCTAAATGCATTAGGAGAATATGGAGCTGTTTGGTGCCGACCCTGCTAGTGAAGCATGGCGGGCCTACTTGGAGTACGTGGATGAGATGGTGGTGGAGGGCTTCTTCAGCGCCACACGCTCCTCTCTGGAGTTCTTTGTGGAGAACATGGAACCAGGGCTCGGCCGGGATCCTCTGTTTGAGGCTCACCTGGTACTGACCGGCTCAGAGATCTCCTTCGTCCCTTCTCTGGAGAGAGACGCCGGGGACGGCCTCTGTGAGCTGGTCAACGGGTTGCTAGGAGACATATTCAAGATGTCTACCAAGGTCCCCAGAGTGGCTGCTCATCTGAACACAGAGAGCTATCAGGTATAGTCTTATCTTATGCACCAAAGTATATCAAATTTACAAGATGGTGGTATCCAAAGCACCATATCTCGTCACCTACTGTAGATGTTTTTGCTGCTGTTTAACACGTGATGTAATTATCCCTGTTTTAGGATGTGATGGACAACGTATTCGATCTCCTGAACTTGAAGAAAGACATCATGAATCGAGTGCAGAATGTTCTCAGCAAAGCTCTAGATTACCAGAGGAGGTTTGACTGCTACACTCACCTATGGCTGAATGACAGAACTGAGCATCTCAATAGATTTCTCCTGATTGGACACCTGCTAACTGGAGCAGAGTCAGAGGTTTACGGAGAAGAAACCTTCCCTGAGAGCCCTCCAACAGTCGACAAGTTCAAAGAGCAGGTGAATGCCTGATAACATTTTATGATTTAAAACTTGCCTAGATGCTGTGCATGTCATGCTAAATTAGCGAACCCTTCATATTACAGATAGATTATTATGAAGACCTACACACTCAAATTACCACGCTTGAGGACTTTAGAGTATTTGATGGATGGTTTCGTGTGGATATCACTCCCTTCAAACTCAGCCTTCTGAACATTGTAAAGAAATGGAGTTGGCTTTTTAAGGAGCACCTCATGACATATGTCACCAACAGGTGGGAATCCATTTTGTTTTTGATTAAAACCAATGTGTCGACATTATTAGTAGTAACACAGTAACAAAGTAGAAAGTGGAACTTGAATTACTTAATAATAACATAGCTAATACTGTAGCTCTTACTTAGTGATCACTGATGTCACTTACTGTAGGTATATCTTGTTTATTTGTTAATTTATTATATCTGGCATGTTCGGTTGATGCATCTACACTGCTATAGTATTTGCAAATATAGTGCATTTACCCTGTGTTGTAACAATAATGCATTGCTTTCTTTAAAGTCTTGATGATTTGGAGGAGTTTGTCCAAGCCAGAGTTAAAGGGTTGGGTAAACCAGTCTCTAAGGGGGACTACCACGGCTTAGTGGATGTTTTGAGTCACCTGGTAGCGATCCGAGACAGACAAAAATCCACTGACAAATTGTTTGGGACACTCAAAGAAACACTGGTTCTGCTGGAACGATATGGGGAAAGCATTACAGAGCAGGTCTACATTCAGCTGGAGGTGAGCTCAGATTGGAATGAGTACATTTTATTTCAATTGAAATGTAATTTATTACATTTAATATTACTGCATTTACAAACGTATAGGTGCATATTGTGTAATAGAGCCCACAGGTGTCACAACAATACAGTTTACGCAGTTACACAGTGCGTAAACTGCCTATAGCCTATAGACCATAAGAGGCATGTGTGTTTTCTCAGACTTTGTGTAACGCTGATCTCAATCGCAAGGGGAATTCCAGAATTCCAGGAACAAACTAAACAAATTCCAGAAACAAATCAAAGATATTAGAAATTATTAAACATTTTTATTTTTTATTATTATTTAAAAAATTAAAAATGTTTCAATATACCTTCTGTGTTTTATTGTCACACAAGCATTTAAAATATTTAAAATACAGATGTAATCAAAAAACAAACAAAAAAAAACTTTCTTTAGGAGTTGCCTGAAAAATGGAATGCATTGAAGAAACTGGCGTTGTCTGTGAGATATGAGGTGTCACCTATGCAGAATGCTGAAGTGATGGTTGTACGGCGACAGTGTATGGAGTTTGAGGTAACAGATCATTTTAGTTTTTACTATCAGAAGTCCCGTTTTTAATTTTTTTATTTACAGTATTGGATAATAGTCTGACTATTATTATAAATATGGGGATTATGTATTCCCTGTCTCACAGGTGAAGCAAAACCAGTTCCGGGAGAAATTCAGAACAGATGCACCCTTCACTTACCAAACAGTGCATCCTTACACGTGTCTAGACAAAGTACGGGATCATGAGTTTTCACTCAGTCTAGTTATTGCGACTTGTACGCTGCATTTAAAATGTGAACCTCTACGTGCATTTCTAGTTTGAAAAGCGTATCAGAGACTTGGAGAAAGAGAGAGCTGAACTTCAGAAGTCCACCAAGTTATTTGATGTTACCATCCCAGATTATCGAAACATCAAACACTGTCAACGAGAGATAATTGTGCTTAAAGAGCTCTGGGACCTTGTTGCATATGTACAAGTAAGCGTCCTTGTATTTACAATGTACCTTTATGAAAGTAATTATGTTGAGAACATTCCTGCCTCACCCCAATGTATCTTAAGTCGCTTGTTTCCTTGAATGCTGCTATTGCAGGCTCTAATTGTTTTCAATAAATCCTATTCACCACAACTTCCTGTTTTTATCTGGACAGAGCAGCGTGACCGAGTGGACAAAGACCAAATGGAGGCAGATCAATTTAGACCAGATGGATGAGGAATTGAGAAGGCTTGCCGAGGTGAGATCGCAAACAGAGCGACATCGCATCTGTGTAGCTCTCTGCTGCTGCTGAGGACAGATTGTGTTTACCTGCCGTCTGTTTGTGTAGGACATACGCGCGCTTGACAAAGAGGCACGCGTGTGGGATGTGTATTCTGGGCTGGACCTCTATGTGAAGAACTTGATGGCATCACTGAGGGCAGTTGGTGAGCTACAGAACCCGGCTGTACAACAACGCCACTGGGTTCAGCTAATAAGAACCACTCAGGTGCATATATAGCTATGCATTTCTTTGACATTTGTTTTAGACATACAGTTCATACAGTACACCACTGACCTACTGTATGATATACAGTAGGTAAAGGTATACTCTATGTATGTCTGTCTGTCTATATTTTGGCTTGAAACTCAGAGCACAGGCCCCTTCCCCACCTCAACGCTGAATGGCTGGCATTTCTCTGGCTAATTTGGGGTTCTGGGGGTGCTATTTCAGTTGTGTAGTGTACTGTACCTTTAATACCTTCATTGTCACTTCCTGTATGTTTTCATCTTTCACCAAAACATCTCTAATAAATGGAATTGCAAACTATTTTCTTTAATCTCTTATAAACAAAAGGAATGTCTTCTACCCAGTACTAGTTTTTGAGAAGAGCAAATGCCAGTTAGAGGCTTTAAGGAAATCTGCTTCCAGGGAATGGTTTAATTATGTGTACTGTACATTGTGGTATCATTTACTATCCATTTGTAATATCATGTTTCTTATTCCTTTTTTGTATTATTGTATGATTGTTTTATTGTTGATTCAAATTCATTTCATCATACCATCCTTTTTTTATTTGATTAATTTCTTTATGTAAAACCCTTTGAACTGCAAACTTTGTATGAAAAGTTCATAATAAATAAAGTTTATTATTATTATTATTATTATTATTATTACCCTAACCATCTCTAGTATAGTGTTACTGTATATTAAACATGTATGTTTACGGTAGAACTCCACTGACCAAGGCATTAGAACATGGACCTGGAGTTGGTCCTCAGATAACGTTTATTTTTAATCTAATTTTATTATCCGAGTAAAGATTTTGTGTTTGCTCTTGAAGAGTGACAAAACAAATAGTTCTACCTAATGGACTCATTCAGACGTTTGGCTGTATTTATACAGTACATTGTGACCTTTGTCTTATGGGAGGATATTAAGGATACCATTTCTTTAGATCAACTTTACCATGAATGATAGCAGCATGCTGGAAGACCTGCTGCATTTACAGCTCCATTTGTTTGAAGAGGATGTTCACAACATAGTGGATAAGGCTGTTAAAGAAATGGCCATAGAGAAGGTTTGGCTTTATTTATGGTTATATCTCATGTACATCCTACAATGCAATATCACCACATCATTTTTGGTTAGGTCAAGATAACAGAAGCCGTGGCACCAGTTAACTCTGCTCGCTAGTGTTTTCTTGCCGAGCAGGACGGCGTTCTGTACTGATTTGAAGCGATTAATTTGTCTCAAACGGTTCATTCTTGCACACTGCTGCTCTTGCACAATGTGTCCTCTGAATGGTTCGATGAATGACTGTGTGTAAACAAACGGTGTCTCTGACAGTGCTATTAAGTCATACATGGTCCATTTGACCTGGCATCTGAAACTTGGGAGTGCCGGATTATGTGCAGATCTATGTAATTCTTGAAGGAAAATCATACAGTATGCAGTGGAAGAATTAAATGACTCAGATATTTGTTCTTCAGTACATAACTCAGTGCTTTTGATGCCATGTGAATTACATTTCAGGTTATATCAGAGATAAGTCAAACATGGGCAGCAATGGAGTTTTCATACGAGGATTACCATGCATCTGTGCCCCTACTGAAATGTGACCAGGACCTCATTGAAACTCTTGAGGATCACCAGGTAAATGAGTAATAATACAATATTAACATGTATTTCTCAGATTTCTGTTAAAACTGCCTGCATGTCTGATTGGGGACCTGTATCTCTATCGCATTCCTGTGAGAAAGGACAGTGTTTAGGTCTGCTGACACAGTGCTGAATGGAGCAGGCCAGTTCAACTGTCTTAACAGGGAGCATAGAGGACCTGTTAATTTATGGCTACTGGTCATTGTTACAGTTAAATGCTCTCTGTATGCATGCTCCTCTTGGCCGGGAGTGGAGGGGGGGTTTACAGACAGCAATTAGAAAGCTTGCCGCTTTACCTTTCTCCGTCTTTGTGTAAGACACAATGTCTGTCTCACCCCCCCCACCCCCCACTGGCTTTTTGTAGGTCTCCACAGAACAGCGAGCTGTTAAAGACATAAAGTGAACAAGCATGGAACTAAAGTTGACGTCTGTGTTTCAAGGGGCCAACATTTCTGTTCAGTTATTCAATAGACGTGTTTGTGTTTAACTCATGGACTAGTGTGCTTTAAGTGCAACAGTTTTGACCCATGACCTGTCAAAAAAGCAGAATCAGCAAACCTCAGCCACAGTGCATACTGTAATTGCATTTTTGTCACAAACTCTTTAAAAACCCAGATAAAAATACATGCTAATACAAATGTACACAGATGTTATCAAAGCTAAACAACATTTAAAATAATGGAGAAAAACAACCCCAACATAATAACAACATAATTTCAAACTCTTTAGACATCTCATCTCATGGCCCATGAGAAGGTGCGCCCCCACCTGGAGAACTTATGTATTGTCAGTGGCCTTTTGTTGGCAATCCACCCCATAGGTCCAGCTCCAGGCCATCTGCCAGAGCAAGCACGCGGACCACTTCTTGTCCTGGGTGCTGCGGCTTCAGAAGCAGCTGACGGTGGCTGACGGGGTGCTGACAGCGTGGATGGAGGTCCAGAGGGCCTGGGTCCACCTGGAGAGCGTCTTCGTGGGCTGTGACGACATCTGCCGCCAGCTGCCCGCAGACACGAGCAGATTCCTGGCCACAAATGCTGACTTTCAGGTGAGACATTAGCAGATAACTGGCCATAGATGCTGACTTTCAGGTGAGACATTAGCAGATAACTGGCCATAGATGCTGACTTTCAGGTGACGAGTAGATTTCTGGCCATAGATGTGAACTTTTATGTAAGACATGAGCAGAGGAATGTGCTTCCTGTGTTCCTGTTGAATAATGAGATTCTGATTATTGACATGTGTATGCATGTAAATATAAGTACTGAGACAATGTTTATGTTACACGTTCAACAGTGGAATTATCAGTTAATTCCAATTGAGGTGGTTTTTCTGAGGCATCTTTATTCTCATAAAGCTGTTATTCCAGTAGTTAGTGAAATAAAAAACTCAATGTGGCTAGTGTTCATAGACACCATTTGGTTGTTATTTTACAGGAGTTAATGATGGACAGTGCCAAGACTAAAAATGTAATCGAAGCCACCAACAAACCCAATCTTTATGAGAAGCTTGAAGATCTGCGAAAGAGGTACATCCCATTATTGTTGTTAATATTGTAACCCCCCCCCACACACACACACACACACACACACACACACACGCACACAAACAAGCGCTCTACCTGTTACAGACTGGCGTCGTGTGAGAAAGCGCTAGCTGAATACCTTGAGAGGAAGAGATTCGCTTTTCCCCGCTTTTACTTCGTCTCATCAGCAGACCTGCTGGACATTCTGTCAAAAGGCAGCCGGCCCAAAGAGGTTTGTCTGCCACAACACTTTAAAGGTGGAGTTGGCGATTGGAAGCTAATACTTTTTGGGTCAAATGTAGCTAGTATCTCCCCACGGTCCGCCAGCTGTCCGATTGGCTCTGTAAATTACAACACAAACAAAGTGGTGCAGACCGCACTACATAACAATATGTCAGCGTTGGTGATGTGTGTCAAATTTCGAGGGCGGAGCTTCTGAGGAAGCACCCTATTTCCATTGAAGGGGGAGGTGTTATTGTTTTGATTGAGTTCAAATAACAGTTTTTCTCCATGATAGCTTGACCCCACCTATAATTATTTTTCTTTGCATCAAATTTCAATAAAACGTGCATAAAGTGCAACATAATGTCTTTTACAGGTTACATGCCACCTCTCAAAGCTATTTGACAACATGTCAGATCTGCAGTTCCTCGAAGACGAAGAGACGGATGCTTCTAAAGTGGCAGTGGGAATGTACAGCAAAGAGAGAGAATATGTCCAGTTCCAGAACCCCTGTAACTGTGATGGGCCGGTATAATATCAGACTCCATATCTAAACCTAAGAAATACTGTATATAGGGTCTGCTAACCCCCTAGATCACTTAGACGTTAGATCAGAAGTCTATGGCTCTAGGTCTAAGAGAATTAGGGTGAATATTTAAATTGTGTGACAATGTTTAGGAGTATGTTCTGTAAAAATGAGATTAAAGGTGTAGTCAACTATTGCAAGCTAAATGTAAGCTAATACACCTTTTGTCAAATTAAACCAATATCTATATAGGACTGATGAGCGATACTGTTTTGATTTAAGCTCGAAGTTAGCAAGAATGACTGACCATACCTTTAAATGGTCAACACATGCTGTTGATGTAGCTGAACTGTATATGAAGGCTTTCTTGACGATGACTGACCGTAACCTTTAACCTCCAATGGTCAACACAGGCTGTTGATGTAGCTGAACTGTATATGAAGGCTTTCTTGACAATGACTGACGATGTACGGTTTGGTCAGCTGAAATTACATTATGTAACATTTGAATCATTTAGCAGATGCCATTATTGAAAGGTACATATGTTTGCGTTATGGATAAATGGCTGAAATCAAAGCTGTATTTTATCTCTAAATATAATAAAATTGCAGCCAGTCATAAGTCGTAAGTGTGCTGTCCTCTAGGTGGAGCTATGGCTGGCACGGCTGGAGGCCGCGATGAGGCAGTGCGTCAGGGGACACCTGTCGGAGGCTGTGTCCACGTATGAAGAGAAGCCCAGGGAACAGTGGGCTCTGGACATCCCCGCCCAGGTTGCCCTCACTGGGTCTCAGATCTGGTGGACCAACGACATGGTGCTAGCGTTTGATCGGCTGGAAGAAGGGTTCGAGTCTGCACTCAAAGATTACAATAAGAAGCAGGTACCTGGAAATGCATGGTTTCAATTTCAATATTGAGCTTTTCCTTTAAAGGCAAGGCCGGTCATTCTCGAGAATGCTTGCAAACTTTGAACTCAAATCAAACAAAAATGCTATAGGGTGCTCCCTCAGAAGCTCCACCCCATACATTGGAAACACATTGTGAAGATTAGGGCACTGTTGTGCGCGGAGCCAAGGCTGTATAGAAGTACCTGCTAATTTTTTTCAGCATTCACATAGAATGGTAAGACTGTGATGAGATATTTGGTGAAATTGACAAAAAGTATATTATCTTACAATCGCTTACTATAGCTTTAGATGTCATATGGGTTCACATGACATGAACCAAGAATATAATTTTCTTCCCTCAACAATTATAAATAATTCTAGTATTCTAATACATTTCTATATATTAATACATTATGACAATATAAATCCTGACAACACCTACCAAGAAAAAGTCTTGTGATGTTTTCTTTCTGGAACACATAGTAAACACAGACTTAGTATTACTACGGCGTTATAATGTCAGAAGACTGAGCGTAGTGTGGAAGATTAAGTGTTGAGCAACACTATTGTGTATTTATAGACTCCACCAAGGTCTTACAGTAAGTGATACACTTGGACTCCAAAGAAAATCTGCTGGGAAGGGAAAAAAATAAAACATGGTTTTGACACACCGTGTCAACTCCGAGACATTTAAAATTGTAGGAATCAATCACAAGTCAAGGCAGCCTGGACCTAGTTATTATTTTTACTCAAGTATCCCATAGAGGTATATAATATTGTGCAGCTGTAGCGGAGGTGGAGACAGCTGTCAGACAATGGACACCTGTGCTATTATCTCAATCTGGAGCTGGCCACCTGAGCTAAGGGTTTGTGGAGCTGCGTTGTTGTCGTGGCGACAGTTCCTGTTGCCGTATTATCGCGCCTGTCAGTTTCATCTGCACACTACTTAAGGGTAGCTTGTCCTTGGCCACCGTTTGAATAATCTCTGCCTCTCCCTTCAGCTCAGCGTGCCGCGCTGATTGGATCTGCTGTCATCCTGGAACAATGACCTGTGATAAATGCAAGCGGCCCGCTGGCGTTTTAGGCAAAATAGGACTTAAGATAACGTCTCATTTCCTTTACTGTTATAAGAGACACTTCTGTGCATGGTATTGCATTTTTCCTCCTCCCCCACAACTACTTTGTCTAAACGGCCTTGCTGTTTAAAAAAAAAAAAAGCATAGTACTGTAATAAAGATACTTTTATTAAACTCAATATTTAAAAAAAAATTTTGTATTATGGAGAAACCTTTCCCATGAATATCATGGGATGAGCGTGAGCATAATTAAGTATAAATCCAGTGTCTAGACTTATAGGCCTGCATGTGGTTTTGTCAAGACATCCTTTCTTTCCAGAGTAGTGTCATGTTTTTAGGTTGTCTTCTAAGTGAGTTCTTCCCCTCGCTTCAGGTTGCCCAGCTCAACTCGCTGATCAGCATGCTTCTGGGGGTGCTGAGTTCAGGAGACAGACAAAAGATCATGACGATTTGTACGATCGATGTCCACGCCAGAGACGTGGTCGCCAGCCTTGTTGCGCAAAAGGTCCATGGAGGCTCAACTGCCACCCCCTCTCCTTTCATATTCACAAACAAAAATGGAGAATGTTGTTGTTGTTGACACTATCTTTACTACAGAATGCAGTAATGTGTTTTATGTACAGCTGCATTCGTTAAATTCAATTAAATTGCAGGGAATTTGTTTGGGATGTTTTTTTTACATGGATCCATTATAGGTGAACTCCTCCCAGTCGTTCCAGTGGCTCTCTCAGCTACGACATCGCTGGGACGATCAGCAGAGCCAATGCTACGTCAATATCTGCGATGCCCAGTTCCTCTACTCGTACGAGTACCTGGGAAACACAGCTCGCCTCGTCATTACCCCCCTCACAGACCGGTAAAGGCATTGCACGTAATGTTATGTGGGTGTACGTTTGGGGTGTTGGCAAATGGGGTGTTGGCAAATGGTGTGTTCCGCTGTAAGATAGTAAACATCATGTATACTGTATAGCACGTTTCACAGACATGAGTCACAAAGTGCTCCACAGTAACAATAATGATGAGGTAAAATGTGTTTTGTATTTGTAATGTATTTGAGTGTCTTGAAAGACTTCCTTAAATAAAATGTATTATTATTATTATTATTATTATTATTATATTAGATAAAGGTAGTACAGAGTAAAATATGTATTATACAATTGAATATGCCATACAAAACACATAAACAATGTAGATGTGCAGACTTTTAACTTTTTTAAAGAGATACCCTAAATAAATGTTTTCAGCAAGTGGGTCTTTAAAAATTGGTCAACAGAAACGGCAAACCTTAAAAGTGTTGGCAGAGCATTCTAGAGTTTGCGTGCAACAGCCTCAAGAGCATGATCACCACAGGTCTTCAGACGAGTGCCTGGGACAGATAGTCTATTTTATTAAATGATGTTACCTGAGAGAGCGAGCTGGAGAGCGGAAATGAAGTATGTACCTGCTCTGTTCTGTGTGTGTGCGTCTTGTGGGGATGTTGTTCAGGTGCTACATCACGTTGACCCAGTCTCTCCACCTGACCATGAGTGGAGCCCCGGCTGGCCCTGCCGGAACTGGGAAGACGGAGACTGTGAAGGACCTAGGCAGGGCGCTGGGCGTCATGGTGTACGTCTTCAATTGCTCTGAGCAGATGGACTACAAGGTGGGTCGGCTAAATGTATAATGTGTGGGGTGTACACTGCGAAAACAAACGTCTAATCTATTTTAGTGAGTTAATCTTGTTTTTAGATTTTAAAATCTACTTGGACGTGTTTCTAATGTAAATGGCTTATCTAGTGACTTAAGTTAAGTAAATACATTTTATCAAGTGATTTTCACTTACTGCACTGGCAGTAAACATTGCTTGTTTTAAGTATAAGAAAGCTCATAACTAATATATTTGCATTTTTTGCAGTGTAGTAATAGCTACATACAGTAGTGTATTACTTTCACATGTGGATATTAAAGGTGCTCCATAGGATATTTTAAACATGAATATACTTAGCAACAAACAACATATTCTATATGTAAAGATATAGTGGAATTATTGCGTCCTGAGCAGAGAATGACGTCACACT
Source organism: Typhlichthys subterraneus (assembly GCA_027564835.1). NCBI lineage: Eukaryota > Metazoa > Chordata > Actinopteri > Percopsiformes > Amblyopsidae > Typhlichthys > Typhlichthys subterraneus. The sequence goes on from JAODUH010054861.1 coordinate 16,029, forward strand.
TCATCTATGTGTAGTCCGAGCTCCTCTGTCCTGTCTTTTCACATCCAGGCATACTGCGCATTCATATTAGTGCATGTGTGTGTGTGTGTGGCACACAAAGCATATGTTTTGGTCTGAGATGGTGGTGCTGTAGTGGTACAAAGTCATATACAGTAAAGGCACCTTTATGACCGTATGTGTTCATATACCATATTTGTGTGTGTGTGTGCGTGTGTGCTTTGTCCAGTAACATATTGCCAGTTTTACTACCAATAATTTTCTTAGGTGGCGTTGGTCTGAGGTTGCTCAGATATTCTGCTCACATATTTAGCACGCAAACACCTGTTTAGTACATACTGTATACAGCATATACCACATATAGCAATATCTTCAAAACAACAAGTTTTATAAATACTTAAACAACTTAAAATATACAATATATTTCAATGAATGATGTACTTACAGTATCTATCATATTTAGTCAATCGGAACCATCTACAAGGGTTTGGCTCAGACCGGGGCATGGGGCTGTTTTGATGAGTTCAATCGTATTGCTGTGGACGTTCTGTCAGTGGTGGCAGTTCAGGTGAAGACTATACAGGACGCCATTCGCAATAAGAAGAAGCGGTAAGGGAGCTGCTCGGCATGCCGCGTTTACGTTTCCTGCTGTTCTGTACATAGCATTAACATGTACAACGCAACCTTCAAGCTTCCTGTTCCTAGATGAGGACATTGCCTTGAAGCCCTCGGTGGGGATTTTCATCACCATGAATCCGGGATATGCAGGAAGGACGGAGCTTCCGGAGAACCTAAAAGCCTTGTTTAGGTGGGAGTAAAACCATTTAAAAGTGGCTATGGCTAATTGTGATCACTTACGTTGTGTGTTTTGTCTCCAACTGAAGACCGTGTGCCATGGTGGTGCCTGACATTGAGCTCATCTGTGAGATAATGCTGGTGGCTGAGGGATTCCTCAATGCTAAGATGTTAGCTAGGAAGTTCATCACCCTCTACAATCTCTGCAAACAACTACTCTCCAAACAGGCAGGATACATTAAATATTGTTTATTGTGAAGGATATATCTTGCCCATGGCATTGCATTTGTATTGGATGAGATAGATTTGTGATTTAATTAAACCTAATCCAGTAATTCAGAGAATTTAATGTTAGTGTGGCTTGTACAAAGTCTCAACAGCATATTTCCTCTGAGCTCTAAACTGTAAACCAAGTCAAGTTTGGCCTTAATTTAATGTTTCATAATGCTGTCTTGAAATTAAAGTTGATGCAAATAATTTTTTTAATGTAGTGTAGGATATAAAAGACACAAGATAAGTCAAACTTATGGTCTTGGTGTTTTTAGGACCACTATGACTGGGGTTTACGTGCTGTTAAGTCTGTCTTGGTAGTGGCAGGCACACTGAGAAGAGAAGACAAGGCTAGATCGGAGGATCAGGTAAAGTCCCGTCCTCCAGTCTTATCACAACATGAAGCAGTGTTGGTTACATAATTATATAAGGAGACATGACACTTGTATCATTTTGAATGGAGCTCTATGGGAGAATTTGGAAACAGCAAATTTCAGTGGGCGGAAAAGAGCCAAGCGTCTTCTTTGTAACTGCCAAGCATTAAATTAAATTAAATTAATCGCGTGGTTGCCTGATGCAAGCCAACTGTTGCACATGCGTAGTAGGAGTTTAACCTGTGGGGAAAACTGTTTATTAAACTCTATTTTGGGGCAAAATCACCAACCATTTTATGCGTTTTTTTATTAGATTTGACTTGCATTCATGCAGGTTTTATGTCTTGTTGACTATTGGAAGTGCAGTTATGGCTCTCTCCCGCATTTCAAAGATGGCTGCTGAGTGTCGACACTTGCCTATAAGGACTTTATGTTTTGTGCAACATCTGTATGGACTGCCATTATTTCCAGGTGTTGATGCGCACTCTGCGGGACTTCAACCTACCCAAATTAGTCACAGAGGACGTGGCCATCTTCTCGGGCCTGCTGGGAGACCTGTTCCCAGGAGTGGTGCTGGAGAGGAAGAGAGAACCCCAGCTGGAGCAGGTTATCAGGCAGACCACGCTGGAGCTCCGGCTGCAGCCAGAGGAAACATTCATCCTTAAGGTTGGGTAAACTGACATGACAGAGGAATTGTTGTCATAAGTCCATCTAGGGAGCCGTACATTGAAACTGTTTGTGAATGGCTGGTACTAAAAATACTTGGCAGTTGATTGGATGATGGGTTTCCTCAGGAGGGTGGCTGGCTTCTCCCTTAGAGATAGGGTGAGAAGCTCAGCTATTCATGAGGAACTCTTGAGCCACTACTCCTTCGCGTCGAAAGGAGCCAGTTGAGATGGTACGGGCATCTGGTAAAGATGCCCCCTGGGCGCCTCCCTTGGGAGGTGTTCCAGGCACGTCCAGCTGGGAGGAG
>JAODUH010054872.1:0-11025 GCA_027564835.1 Typhlichthys subterraneus
ATGTCGCCACCCAGGAAGTGGGGGTGAGGCTGCCGCACGTGAGGTGTATCAAGAGGCTGACGTGGCGGCAGCGCCGCCGTCCGGTGCTGTACCCGCAGCCTGGCGTTGCCTGCTGCCAGAGCGGCCGCGAATCGTGACAGCCATGGAGAGACGTGCTGAAGGATGTGATTGGGTCTGTGGTGTTAAAATATATTTTCATTCCATTTTTTTGGGTAGAATTATGCCCCTGTTATCTCTAGGTTTGACAATAAATATTGACAAGTAGGCTGTATGCAGTGTTCAAATTACCCTCCGGCTTCCTGGGGGGAACTTTTGAGGGTGAAACACTTCATTCCATTTTGGTGAATTCATATGCACCAATTGCCTTTTAATAGGCTAACAGGTAACTAATAGGTAACTAATCTATTTACGTTCCCCTGCTAGACAATATAGGTATAATCTTGTTTGATACGCAATGCAGAAAAATTCCGTGGCTGGCTGTTTAAGGAGCGGAACAATGAACGAGAAAGTCACGGCAAACAGAACATTCTCAGTTTGTTATAACGGATTTTATAACATAGGTAATCGGCACAGGTAAGCTGAATAATGGCAAACACATAAACCTAATAAATCTAAGTCAGGGCTTGATCAGAAGCACCCCCGGCGATACGAGAGCAAAATTTAAGACAAGCGACATTTTTAATTCAAGATGCGTAAATGAATAGTGTTGGGCCAGAAGTGGGTGCAGGAGCATTTGTTTTGGTCTGAGATGTTGGTGCGCTTAGTGTGATATCTAGTGACAGAAAGTCATATAGAGTTACTTTAGGTATAGTCTAAGTGTAGTGACAAGTTGAATCCACATAGACTCCTGTCTGTGTGATTTCAGTGTTTGAACAGCACATGGGGGCCTTACGTAGACTGTGCATATAAATGGACAAACTCTGTGACATTACTCAGTTTCATCACTAGCTTATGGTTTTAAACACATCGCTGTGCTTGTTGCCATATTTGCAGTACCTCACTCTGCCTGTCACGCCCCCCAGCCAATGGGATAAATGCATGACTAATATATTTGATCTAATAAGTTATAAATAAATAAAAAGCACCTCCGTACAATTGTCATGAATGGGGAGACAAACTATTGAGACCAACACCAATTTTTGAACCGGGCTGTAAACATGTTTATTTTTGCTATAAAGTCGGATATTTTAACATTGGAGTCTATGGGGATTGACTCCCTTTTGCAGCCAGCCTCAAGTGGCCATTTGATGAACTGCAGGTTTAGGCATTTCTGCGTTCTGTAAGTCCCACTTGCGACAGACATTTCATATTCTACTTAGTTGTGCAAATCTTTTCTAGTTTACCTACAGTACCACTGCACTTTGAGCCAATACGTAAATTAACTTGTTCAGAAGAAGAAAAGAAACCGAATGATGGATTTCATAAAATGTTACCAAATGAAAAGTATAATTTATTTTTTATTATTATTTATTGTATCTAAAGTTTTTATAAACTTGTTTATATGTTATTGATGGGATAAATTACCACCTAACCTTCTGAAAAATGTGAAAGCATTTCCTGTATTGTTTACAATTGCAGATATTGACATATAAAATGCATTTTAGATTTATTGTATCGTCTATTCCCATTGGGTGCAAAAAGTACCATGGCAACACTTCACCTACATAGCTCTAAAAGCAGGAATCTGATTTGAAAAGTACCATGATTATCAAGAGTGTAATCTGTTAACATCTTTTCATGGTGAACATGGTGAGAGGATTTTGTATCCAATAAGAGTTATAGGGAAAATGTCTGCAAAAGGTCAAACATGAGTCACAGGCTGAGAGGTACCAAAACATTGCTCCCCCCCCCCCTCACACACACACACACGCACTCCATTGAGTAATGCTTTCAGAGAAAAGTGTTGCCTATCGATGCTTTTTCATTACGGTCTCCCATGCATCAAGGGATCACCCAGCCTGGCATCTATCTGAGCCCACACACAAGTTGTAAAGTACAGACAGGGAATTGGTTTGGGTCAGTGGTTGAATACTGGTGTTGGGCAACAATCAAGAAGCACAGCAGCAAACCAGAGTAAAGGAGATGGAGGATAGACCACAGTGCAGCGGACATGAAGAATCTGCCATCTTTGCTTCTCAGTCTACCAGAGCCCTGCCGAATTGCTAATAATAATACTAATACATACTAATAGTGCACCCAACAGCATTAGTATGTAGAATACAGCATACTACATACTAATGCTGTTGGGTGCAATTTGAATAACTATGACTGCTGTCTTGTCCACTCTATACTGCATACTGTACGTTTTTTGTATATGATATATACTGTATTCAAATGCATAGAGAATACTAAGGATTTTGGACAGAACAAGAGTGATTCAGATCAGGGCCTCTTATTTATGCTGTTGCTATTGCCTAGGGCCTCATATTCTAGCTTTGTAGATCCTTCCATGTTTTCCTACTCTAAATATAGCTTAGTCCTTATATTTGTATCACACATGTTTTTACGGCTCGTATACCCACATGGGTCACATCTCATTAGCTGAGGTTAAGTTTGTGACGCTTAATTTGAAATAAATTGACGCTCAGTTTTAAATAATATCGTTGCCTATTAGATCTGGCCCTGATTCAGATGATGAAGGAGTTGGCAGGGTTTCTGTGTCTGTTTCACTATCCACTAACTTGAAATGATCAGTAACCCCTTAGACCTCAACTAACCAGACGTCCATTATCAGGATGTATCACACCTCAATACAATATGCTGCTGCGTGAATACCCATATTGTGCATTACACATTAAGTTTCTGGTTCCCACGGGGGCTGTGAGGCCAAAATACATGAATTAATAAAAACAAAGAAAAATAAAAGCTTGTTCATTTCTTTTAAGCTGAACACCTCCAGATCTCATTACCCACTGTACCTACTTCTTTTATAATGCCCTCTCTGTCTTTCTAAGATCAATGTAAAAGAGCTAATGGCCTTCCAGACAAAGGCAGAACCTTTTTCTCAGAGCTCACAATGTGTCACTGAAATATTTCTTTTGAAATGAAAGAATAGATTGTTTTCGCTGTGGCTTTCAGTCATTCAATGCAACCGCCGAGTATACTAATGTATGCCCATCATATGTGACAAGCCCAAGGCTTTAATGGTATATATATATATATAATCTACTGTACGCATCAACAGATTCAATCCATAAATGTTCCATTTCCTTGTTCCCTTCTCCTGCCAGGTATCTGGGGATCACACGGCCCCTCACCTACCCAGCCCGTCAAAACGGCCAGCTGATGGCTAAGATGATCCTGGGCGTGTGGCTGGCGTCCGCCTCCATCACCCTGCCGCCCTTCTGCGGCTGGGCCAAGAACGTGCACACGGCGGGCGTGTGCCTGATCAGCCAGGACTTCGGCTACACCATCTACTCCACGGCGCTGGCCTTCTACATCCCCATGGTGGTCATGCTGGTCATGTACTACAAGATCTTCAAGGCGGCGCGCAAGAGCGGGGCCAAGCATCGCTTCACCGACCTGGTGCGGCGCGAGCGCCTGGAGACGGTGGCCAGCGAGACGCTGCGCATGCAGGGCCTGAAGCCCCCCGGCGTGGCTGAGGAGTGCGCCGCCCTGTCGCGTCTGCTGAGCCGCGAGCGCCGGAACATCTCCATCTTCAAGCGGGAGCAGAAGGCGGCCACCACACTGGGGGTGATCGTGGGGGTCTTCGCCGTCTGCTGGCTGCCCTTCTTCATCCTGTCCACGGCCAGGCCCTTCATCTGCGGCGTGGAGTGCAGCTGCGTGCCCATCTGGCTGGAGCGCACGCTGCTGTGGCTCGGCTACGCCAACTCCCTTATGAACCCGTTCATCTACGCCTTCTTCAACCGCGACCTGCGCTCCACCTACCGCGACCTGCTGCGCTGCCGCTACCGCAACATCAACCGTCGGCTGTCGGCCGTGGGCGTGCACGAGGCCCTCAGGGTGTGAGGGAGCAGCGCGGCGTGCGTTGTTGTCGTCCTCGTTGTCGCGTATCGCGTTTGAAGCGGCTGGGAAAATGCCTTTTTCCAGCCGCTTGTACGCTCGGAGCTAAATAGAGGCGAAGCGGGCACAGCGGGCTTGTGAGACACAGGCTGACAGGAACGGGAATCACTGTTACTGCTCCCTGGCCCCTCTGCAAGAGCCAGACGGGCGTGTGTCTGCGTGTGTGTCATTTTATTCGGAGGGAGGAAACGCACTCCTGATGGGCTATTCAAGTTGACATCCATCTTGCACACACGCCACAACTCAATCCCAGCCGTGACAACGAAAACAACGAGCAAACACAATCACTCATTCGAGTCAAAGAGAGAAGAAAGCTAAATGACCTATGTGTACGTGCTAATCTAATGCCTGTGGTGTGGGTATGATCTACAACAGCTCAAGGATTTAACATTTTTACTCGATCTAGCGTGAATATACTCTTACTGTGTCACATATAGGGCTTTCTGATTTCATTGTCCGCCCATAATGGCTTCCCATCGAAGCTTTCTCTTGTACGACTACAGACCCTCCTCTAAGCTTTGCAGGCACCCCAGATAGTTTTTTTGTGTGCACGATTGGATAAAGTTGAGACAGAACGCTGTGAGAACCATATCTTAGATGTTGTGCACAGCACCAGTCTTTTTAGACAGCTGTAGACGTCTCTGCAGCGCTACCGTCTCAGAGAGTGCGGCCGAATATATTATCAGTAGAATTTTTGATGTAGTAGGTAAGACCCAAGCTTGAAGTGAGCAACCAGGGCCGCAGAAAAAAAAATATCCTCACTGCATTTCTTCCACGGCAGCAGCGGCGGTTATGTCTTGTACTGTAAAATGTAAAAAGAAAGAAAAAAAAAAAAGTTACTCTTTTCATCTCTTTGACTGATCATGTGTCATTTTGATATCACTGACAGTCCATCCGCAAAGCTAGACAAAGACCTACATGTTGAGTTCATAACAAATACAGCAAATAGACAATCAATCAATCAAACAAACACCTGTGCTAAATCCTAACATTGTTTGCATAGAAAATAAAACAACCATGCCTTAATTGCCTAATAATCTCCAGTCATCTCTCAATATCAATATGAGAAATTTGCATGCTAGCAAAATATAGCCAATAATCCCTCTCGCTTTCTCCACACCCTCTCCGTGTTCTCTCCACCCAACCCCCTATGAAACACGCACAGACGAATGCAGATGATCCAGGAATGTGTGTTTTAGAGCAAATCCTGCTCAAATATATCACAATTATTTGCATACTGTATCTTAAAATAAAATGTATATTTGTTGAAGCTTTAAGAAAGTTAATATGAAAATCATTAAGTACAGGATTCCTGCATAGAGTGCTTGACTGAAATGCACAATGCTTATTAAGTAAAGAAATTACAAACTATTTTGATGTTTAAATACCTTATATTTTTGATGGAATATAATTAATTAGACTTAAGAGAAAATGGAAGATGACAATATCAGAGATAGGGCTTAATAATTAGAACACTATTTAATTCATGAAATATATAAACATCTAATGTGTATACAAAAGCATGAATGCATTAACAAGATGCATTCACAATAGTGTAAATGTATAGCAAGGTTTCCATATTCGACTACAGCAGTTCAGCGCACAATGTGTTGTGTGATGTGTTAACACCCTGACTGTGTGGACCTACAGTATACAGAATATTGTTAATTAAACACAATGCAGGTCATTTCAAATGTGGCTAATTTCCTAAAATCCTTTCTCTTTACAAACTTTATCGCAGCACAACTTTAATAGAAAAACATTTAAGACAGTTGTTGAAGGTGTTGTGTTCTCAGGCAGTGTTCAACTATCCATGGCAACACTTCCATTTCAACCATTTTGTGACCTATGGCATTTCATGTAAAAAATATACAAATAGGTATTGTGTGATTTTTCTACCTCAATTATTTTGTAGATACTGTATATTTCCTAAAATTAGAGACATAACTGTCTGGAATTAGTTTGAAATGGAGGACTATTATAATTATTGTCTCTTGTGTTGTGAATGCTCACTATGACTGAGTTGTCATTGCCTTCAGAAACAGCCTGTTAAGTGGCAGTGTGTTTCATCACTATGTAAATAAAGCAACACTTGATGAAGATGTCACTACATTCACAGTGTATAGCATCTCTCACAATCAGTTAAAATCAGTTCAAATACAGTTACATTTATCTTGACTTTATAGTTTTCATTCAAAAAACAGTCTAAAAAAAACTTGCAAAATATTATCCTCATGAACAAAATCAATACTCTGTAATGCCAAATAATGACACAGCATGTTATGTGCTTTTGTAACACAACAAAAAAGCAATGAAACACTGGACTCAAGAGTGCAGTCACTGTTGAAGTACATCTAAGGATGGTGACCCAAAAAGATGTCTTTACATTTTACCTGCTTAAGGCAAAATGATTCATTCAGGTGCTCAGGTGGCTGCTGTGTGCTTGCTATCATGACCTGTAGAGACAGCATGGGCCACAGCCTGAATACAGTGGCTTTTTGTGATGGCTTGCCTACTCCGGGTAGGGAATGAGACCTTACCCCAAGTGAACGAGTTCCGTCTTGGTCGCAAGTGATGAGAGATTGGTTGGAGAATTGGAGCAGCAGGAGCGGTATTGCAATCACTTTACTGCACCGGAGATCTCGATCTATTGGCGCCTCCCTTAGAGATAGGGTGAGAAGTTCGGCTATCCGTGAGGAACTCGGAGTAGAGCCGCTGCTCTTTTATGTCGAAAGGAGCCTGTTGAGGTGGTACGGGCATCTGGTAAGGCTGCCCCCTGTGCGCCTCCTTTGGGAGGTGTTCCAGGCACATCCGGCTGGGAGGAGGGCTCGAGAAAGACCCAGAACTGTGTGGAGTGATTATTTCTCCACACTAGCCTGGAAACGCCTCAGGATCACCCAGTTAGAGCTAGATAATGTGGCAAGGGAAGTTTGGGGGCCCCTGCTGGAGCTGCTGCCCCGCGACCCGACTACGGACAAGCGGGTGATGATGGATAGATGGATTAATCTCTCTGCTAAACCACAAGCACTGTGTGTGTGTGTGTGTGTGTGTCTGTGTGTGGGGGGTATGTTAATAGGGAGCACACACTCTGTATTTTTAAGGGTTGTAATACATATTTCGGCCTACAGTAACTGAGCTGAGGTTCCGGAACTTGTAACATGTCTCTTGTGCTTTGAGTAGCAACAATGCATTCAAGTGAGATAACACTTTCAATCTGTATGCTTCCAACATAGAGAAATACGTTCGTTTCGCCGAGCAGTACTGATGGTGTTGTTTGCCGGCCCCCCTCCATTAAGGGGAGCAAAGTACACAACGTAGACCATGAGCTGGGTGGCAGGCGCATGCTTGCGCTGCAGTTATATACCCCAATTCACTCATACTATATATTATATACGGTATACTCTGTAAAAATAGCCTCAATTTTTCAACTAGAGCACAGCTATAAATATACAGCAGTTATCAGAAAAAGCAATTTATGTGGTGTGATATCAACTTGTTTTCCTGAAGATGTCTGCCATCAGATCACAGCAGTTTGTCTGATGCCAGTCTGTGCCACTTTCCAATGGGGGCCAGTGGCAAAATCAAATTCCGGAAAGCGTCAGCGACAATACTTTTCCCATAATATGTCATTTTATTTTTAGATGCAATTTTCTGTGAAACAATCACTGACAAGTAAATGCATGCTTTTTAATACTGTCTGAAACAAATACATTATACACAAAAGCTCCCCTTCTCAAAACACTTCTGACAAAATACAATATAATGGGCAGCTATTGCATTGATTTTACAGCCATATAGTGTTTGCTCCCTCTATACAGTTCAGGGTGACTCACTGCCTTGACGCACAGCATGGCTTCACTGCCAAAAGTGCCCACCTACACTCCATATACAGTACATGGTTTACTGCTTTGTGTGGTATGTGTGTGTGTGTGTGTATACCTGTGTGTATATGTGTATTTGTATGGAAGAAATAATAATTTACTGTACTTTAAATGTGTTATATTTGCAATCACAATTATTGTTACAGTTGTTAGGTTGTTATGAACATATTCTTGTGATCAGACAAGTAGAATGCTTATTGACTTATAATTGTTTCAATAATATGATTTTATACTTGCATAACCTCCTCCAGACTTCTGCAACAAACCTATCCACACCATTAGATTAGTGCATAACGGAAATTATTGCCACAGCTGTTATGAACCATCATTTCATGCCGCAAGATGCCCTTGATATTCATAACCAGATGTCACTTCTTATTTTGCCTCCGTTGGGTTGAGCCTGCATTTATCTTCAATGTATCTTGTCAGTTTTTTATGTTCCCTAAAGCTGAGCATCATCCTGTCCTTTTTTGCTTCATACACATTCAACGGGGGAGGTCATCTGCTGTGCCATCTCTCACAGACTTGCAGGCAAAACGACATCAATTGCTTGTCCTCTATCTCTCAAGAACAGAGGCAGATATAATGGATGGTCTTTTACACCCAGCAGCATAAGTGGAGGGTACATCTCAGTTTATTTTGCTTTTGAAATGACGGTTAATGGCTCGTTCCTGCAACAAAAATAGTTGTGGGCAACATAGTTTTTTACTCATTAAATCATTCCCTGCTAGAGTAAAGTATACAGTTTAGGGCCAATATGCATATTTATTAACATTTCATGTACAATTCAAATTAAAAAATAGAAAGAACAAAAAAAATATTAAATCCACGAATAAACCAAACATAAATTTAACACACTTAAATGTATAATGCATTTGTTGGAAGCATATTGAATTTGTACATATTCTAAGGTACATGTGCAGTAATGCTGTTTTGAGTGGCTGCGTGTCTTCTTAGGCTACTCCCTATATAATTAATATAATTAACACAAATTTAATTCACAGAAGTGGAGCACATCGTACAATGATCCCCATTACGCAAAGCTTTCATCTATCCCACAGTGAGGTGGTCTGATGTGGCAGAGGTGGCACCAAAGTGCATGCTTAGTCTCCTCTCCATCTGTCACAGAGCGAGTGACAGTTATGCAGATGGCCAGTAGATGTAAGGACACCAGGTGTTGTTGTGCTGTCAGCCAGTTAGAGCAGCAGCCAGTGTTCACCTGCGTCCTGTCAGAATGCATTGGTAATGATCCGGAAGCCTAGCTAGTGCTAACTAGACGCCTTGTGTCTCTCATCTCTGTCCTGTAAGACTCTTGCTGACTGCCATGCACCGCTATGCAGTCACGCGATGCTATCAGCCTTAATGACAGGAACAACACAACTACTCCATTAAGCACAATGGCCATAGTTAGATTTTATTAGAGTGAGCGAATATCTGTATGACATGTATTTATTTCAGTTTATATTCATAGACTCAGAAAAATATGCATTCAATCAACATGACTGTCCAAGTGTAACATGTTATTTTGGGAACATAAAGAAACACGTTTGACCACAAATATTTTGAAATGCTGTCATTTCAGTAGTTTCATTTTGGCTTCAGGGAACACTATTATACTTTACACTGTATCATGCTTAATTACATTTGCAATTAATTATTTAAAATTAAATTGAATTAATTGATTAATGTTCTCCTATGACCAAATACTGGATGACATTTTATGTCAGTTGACACAAAAAGCTAAAGCTAGGCCTAGTCGTCTTTAAGAGCAATATTTTTTCTGCACCTAAAGAAGCTGTATGGTAGGATTTTAGAGCTATAATTTAGTGCAATTTGTTACAAATGCCATAGACATCCATCAACTATCAGCAAGTCAAATGCTCTGTGAGAGTTATGTGCTTTGGTTGATAGCCCCTGCTACTAGGCACTAAATTGGTTTATATTTTTCACAACGCCAGAAGATTTTTGAACATTCAGGGCCTCTTTGTCCTGATTGGTCCTGCGAATCTACTTTACCTGTCAATCAAATGAATGCAAGCACAAAGTAACAAACATGATGGTGTGTGCTTGTATTCATTTGCATCATCAAGAGGGGAAGAGGTGGGTTTTTGGGATGTGGAATTACAAAATCTCGCTTTAGTTCTTGATTAGCTAGCGCCCGGTGCAACGCTCAAATCCTACCTAGCTTTAATAATGAGGTCGACAGCAAATAGGTTTCCATGGTGTGCACAAAGGTGCACACCTTTGTGTAATGTGTTCCGAAAGCTGAACTCAAGTCAGGCAGGGGAAATTACATTCAAAATGAAACAAGAATCAAAGGACAACCTTAAAGGATGTCTTGATAAACCACTGCACTAATGCAAGTGCAGTGGTTGCAGCAAGCTGGTTTATCTAAATTGACCCTGACATGGCGTATATTCAAACAAACAGATATTGATCTAAAGCATTGGTTTAGCATTTTTTAGCGTCAGGACAATTTTCTAAAGTGTTTTCTAATTTGCTATATATACAGTATGTGTGTAACTCTACAAACCCAGCGTTTGATGTGGATTCATATACAGCCTATGTGAATGCACATCAATGCAACTTTGGAATTTTGACAGAAATTACATTAACTGGCCCAATGTTGTCCAATATAGGCACCTATAGGGACATAGGCTACTTTGTGGTAAAATTGTTTCAGAAAGACATTTTATACACATTCTCACAATCACACTCTTGATAGAAAAATTAGTTAATGGTGTGGAATTGACCAGCTTGTCAATTAAATCAATTACCAACGCTGTGATGGGACAATAGCGGTCACGTAGAACGCGTGAACAAAACCGATACAGCTGTAGCCAATTATGAACAATACAGACGACTTGGTTCTTTTCCCCCGTGAAGATATTCTGGTTCTGATCCCACAATATCTCAGGCGGATAATATAGTCCATGAATTACTGCACAATAATTCTAATAAGTAGGCACTGGCTTCAATTCAGAGGGACTAAATACATGCAATATGCTACATGCAATATATATATATATATATATTTAAAAAAAAAATAGCAAAATTGTCACTGACTGCATATAAGATAAAAAAGATGTTTGCATCTTATAGGAAGTACATTCACAATATG
>JAODUH010054872.1:11125-36033 GCA_027564835.1 Typhlichthys subterraneus
AAATAGCAAAATTGTCACTGACTGCATATAAGATAAAAAAGATGTTTGCATCTTATAGGAAGTACATTCACAATATGTTTGTGTTGTACTAGACACAGATTGTTGGAAATCCTAATTTCTTATTCTTCATCTTTTAAATCATTAGTCCATCTGTGGCTGAGTGAATGATTATTGCTAATGAATGCTTAAAGGCACAAAGTGCCTGGACATTGACTGCTTTATAATGTTGCATTTTCATTTACCCACACACAGCTTAGCAGCACAGTGCCAAGTGCTACTTAATTCCGTCAACCAGCAAACAAAGCGAACTGTAATGAATCACCCATAGACTCCATCTTGATGCAGCCCATTCATTCATGTACCTAATTCCGCTCTTTTGGCAGGCTAAACCAATGTGGTGTGGAATGGTCCACATCCATTACATATGATAACAATCGAAGTGAGGGCCCACAGGCTTGGTCAAGCCACAGTTAGTATTATTTTGGCCAAGGTTATTTGGAATTCAGGCACACTAGGAAGTTACAGAGCAGAGTTAGAAGTAGGTAGAGAAGCTTTGCTGCATATTTTAGTTGAAAAACGTATTCAGGTGTGATCCTCTCCACTTTCAGTTGTCCATATAGTACAGGGGCAAGAGGAGGAGAGTTGATTCGTTTTTGAGTTCTCTTGAAGTGATATCTCAGACTGTATTACTCATTCTCCAAAGGACAGAGTGCACCTCGCTGCTTGAATGGGGTCACATGCTTTATGCTTGATGCATATTTGATATAGGCTGCCACTCTAAATTCAAATGACGATTATTATTAGGGAAATTCAACAGAGATATCACGAAAAATAGTTTCCCTTCTCTCTGAATAATTGCTACAGGCAGAAATGTCCCCCCTTGCAATAAACATTTAGATTTACAGTAGTGTGTGTGTGTGTGCACCCTTAAGCTGATCTGATTATTTTTACATACCTGAAACTTACAAATATAAACAATACCCAGAACTGTCTAAAAAGCAGAACTGGAAGGACTAAAGTTTAAACCACTTATCAGTATAAAAAATGGCAAGACCGAGTTCAGAGTACTACTGTCGTCAAGGGTAACCCACAGTCAGCCAGATACATCAAGACAGACAGATTGGGACCGGGACCCAGAGAGTGATAGAAGACAGACAGACCAGAACACACAGGGTGAAAGCACTGGGGGCACTAGACACATTTCAGGAACTAGTGAACTCTCCTTACAGAGACCTCTGAGGGGACTGATAGAAGTGAGGAGTATAAATACATTTACAGCATTTAACAGACACTGGTCTCCAAAGCTACTTACAATTACAGTAGTACATTTGTCAATAGGGTCAACAAGGTTTTCGTATAAGCAACACTCTCATAATATATATATATATATATATATATATACTGTATATATATATATATATATACCAATATGTCGTTCATTCCTCAGAAATAATTGCTAACAGCCTAAATAATAAAGTGCTTAATTTTCTAAGAGCAGGAAATATATATTTTTTAATAGAACTAATGAGGGGGTGGCCACTATGAACAGGTGTCTCGAATTAACGAGCAGTTCTTGAACACTGTATGAGCAGGACTGAGAGCAACACTGTATGAGCAGGACTGAGCAACACTGTATGAGCAGGACTGAGAGCAACACTATGAGCAGGACTGAGAGCAACACTGTATGAGCAGGACTGAGAGCAACACTGTATGAGCAGGACTGAGAGCAACACTATGAGCAGGACTGAGAGCAACAGGGGAGGGTAAAGTCTGGGGAACTACTGCAGTTCTTTAAGGCAAGCTGGGGGCATGAGGTGCAGTGAGGGTTTTACACGTGTCAGATTATGACGCTACACGATATGGTTCAGCTGTCACTGCTCATAGCTAGGTGCTCTGCTGGAATACATGACTGTTTTGAAATATACTAAACTATAAAATCACAAGACATCAGTATTGGATGTTCTATATGGTCTATACACCTATTATATATATATATATGTATATATGTGTGTGTGTGTTTTATGTCGCAGCTAATTAGCTAATGAGACCATTTTGCTCCTCACTCTTAATGTGCAGTTGACATCTAAAATAAAATAAATGTAATGGTATCCAGTCCAAGCTTATCTGGCCAGACAGAGTGATGTAGGCCATATACTATACTATATGTGCATGTACACATATAGACATTCAGGCAGAACCTATTCACTACCACTCAAATGCAGTTCAACAGCAGAAGCTTTGCAGAGGTAAATATGGAACTGGTTGAAGATTTAAATAAGTGGCTGAGAGCCCTCAGCTCTGCAGCGCAGAGGTCATGATCACTGCTGTAGAGAACCAATGAATAAGAGCTGTCTTTCGATTTGGAGGATGTGAAATGTTATTTTTAACATGCGTAGCTGTACGTTTACCCTCTCCAACTGACATGTGTGTGGTATGTGTGTATACTGTTTATGTGTATCATACAAAAGATAGCTATACGAAAGGGGTGGCTGTATTACATGAAAATAATAATATTAAATACTAAAGATGAATTCACCCAACTAACTCATGGGACATCAAGTTGGTGTAAGAAATCTTACATTCCTCACAGAAAAAAACATTTGTTTTCTTAGCTCTATACCACAATTCAATTTCATAGTTATTTTAAAATCTACTGTTTCGTGCATGTTTTTCCCATATGTGAACATATGCATAATACCAGAGCAGAATATGTGTTCTGCTTCTCATCAGCATGAAAACCCTCAGTTGAGCGAAGTCACACCTCACACACACTCCCATATGATGTATTAAGGCTTCTCAGCGATTGCCTTTTATTTTTTATATATTAGATTTTGCCTTCGCTGTATGGGCGAGAGTGCTAAATAGATGAATCACACACAAGATACAAACAAATAACACCTTTAAACGCACAACTAGTTTGGCACCCTCACTTTTCTCACACTTGTAAGACTTGAAAACACTTAAAAATCCATTTAATTTAATTCTAAATGTTCTTATTCCGCTCCTATACTGATATACACACATTTAATAGTAGCCACTGTGAGGAGAATGGGCAAACCATGTAAGCTAATGTGAAAGGGACTTTTTAGCAAGGCATTATACACAAAATGCCTGAAACTATGCTGCCAAGTGATCCACACTTATCGTGGCTGAATTGAGCCAAGCTGAAATGTGATATAACTACAGTATATCTATCTTACAGTAAGAAAACTGCTATGAAAACAGAAAGCATGCAAAGCAATTCTTCATCAAGAGCATTCAGAAGCAACATTAATCCTTTTGTGTGGGTTCTTAGCTGATGATAACTCACATTGGGTTTGTAAAAGTGCTCATGTTACGAGAATAGCAAGGAAACGTGAAACGGAAGTCAGCGTCTCCTGTAATACGACATATTTCATAGTAAAACAGCATATTAAGGAAGGATAACATTTCAGAGAGGTCTAATGTGTCCCTTCATCCTTCACTCTATCTGTGTCCAAGGAAACAACACTGTCTCAGCAACCAGGTTATTTTGGGAATGGGGAAAAGGGAATGAACTGAACTGAAAATGCACCTGCGAACCATGGCTATAGCTCTTTTTGCAGCTTCACAGATTTCCTGCTTGAATGTTTCATATGATGTATTGGAGAGGGAAAAGAAGAACAGGGGAATGTTGTTATTATTGGTTGGACTGTTAAGCTCACCCTCTGGGACCTGCCTATACGTAAACTCAAAGTTTTTTCTGTTTTACAGGAATTTAATGTGATTAGATTTTGAATTTAAATTGGTAAAAGTACATTTTTATGATTATATTTTGAAGCAGAAAAAGGCCTTGCTTGCAATTTATTTTTAATGCCACTACCTCGACATCACAAGTTAATTACGACCTTAGCTCAAGATAAAGCTAGTGTTCTCTAGAGACAATAATAAGATAATTTTTCAGGAGAAGAGGACACTTGTTTCTGGAGATCGTGGGATAATTATGGTGAACTCCAAAATTAATATCTTGTTAATTTGTTCAAACATGATTGTACGCATATTATATACGAGCTGCAGAGGAGTAGATTGATGTAGCCTAACAGGCAAAGATATGTGTTGATCAATTACAAATTAAGCTTAATGTAGCACAGTTGTTAACATATCTACTGGCTGCCCTGGTGACAGGGCACTCCAGATCTCTAATACTTATATTCATAAGATAAAACAACCATTTGTGTCCTCTTGATAATGAGAAAATTAACTTGTTATCAAGAAAACCATCTTTCCTATGTTGAGATAATGAAATAATGATCTTGTGATCTCAAGATAGCATTTTAAAACTAATGTGCAGACAATGCTTTTCTTGGCTTCTGTACATATGTTTTTTATGTACTAATTTAAAATTCTCACAGGCAGCTGCACTTTAATACTGAACTTCCCATTCAAAACATGCTACTAAAAGCTACATAACATGGACCCTCCTCGGATCTGATAGGAAAGCGAGCACAAAAGTTTAAAGATCATTCTAACAGAAGTGCTCCTACTTCAGAGACGTAATCTGAATGAATGTCTCTGAGGTGAATGAGCGTTTGATGAACTCCGATGAGATGTGTGTGTGTGTGTGTGTGTGTGCGTGTGTGTGTGTGTGTGTGTGTGAGTGTGCTGGCGTGTGTGTGTGTGTGAAGGGGTGGCAACTGATGACCCCATGTCGATCTCGCTCTTAAAAATTGTGTTATGAAAGGTCAGAACATTTTTATACTTTTTAATGCTGTAAGCAGTGCTGCCTTTCTTATGTGCTAAGCACATGTACAAACAGTTGCTACTACCAGTATGTCGCTGCTATGGGCACATAACAACCCAACACTTTCCACACAAAGTAGTGTGAACTTTAAATTCTAAGCTGTCTTTGAAATATAATGGGCAACAACTTGTTTACAACAACAGCAGAACAACGTTTAACCACTATCTCAGGTAACATTTGGACTTTTTCCAATATTGTAGGATTAGTTTTATATAAACAACCCTGCACAGAGGTCTGCATTTATATAGCACTTTCATCGAAAGCACTTTACAGCATTATACCTCACATTCACCCATTCACACACACATGGTGATTGCTGCAATGCAAGTTGTGACCATCAGGAGCAGTTGGGGGTAGGGGGTTAGGAATCTTGCTCAATGATGCTTACAGGTAGGTCAACCCTGGGGTTTGAACACACAACCTTCCAACTGGGAGCCCAACACCCAGACTAGACCATCCCGCCCCATACAGACCATCCTGCCCCATACAACATCAGAAAATATATTTTGACCTGATGCTACAGATAAATACAAAGTATGGTGAATAAAATATATTTTACAAACCTGTCTGATAAAGTATTTAGATGGAAGCTGATGGCTATTGTAATATCATAAATGCATTTCCATGTCAATACAAACTCCTAACTATCACAATGAAATTATATCTGGAGTTCTGGGGGAAATGACACAAACAAACAGATGACACAATGTCTACTATTGCCTTTGTTTGGATGTCAGTTTCTGTACAGCACTGTTTATATTGTACTACTGTATACTGTATTTCTGTATGGGGTTCTGTCCATCAATAAGACAGCTTAAGACAGTATGATGAATTAACTATATGATTTCTTGTCCCATTTTGATGTGTGGTCGTCAAATTACCAGCCCTTTAAAATAAGAACAAATACACTGGGCAACACAAAAAGAGCTCCTACGCAGTTTGCCTATATTAGAAGGAAATAATTACCCTGGCTCTTTGGAAGGAGAAGGAGGCATTTGCATTTATTTGAGTTCCCTTTATGAGAGAATAATCGAGCACTACCTGGACATCTCATGGGGAAATGGCTTGAATTCCAAAGGTCTCCTGTTCAGTCCCACATTTCTCTCCGAGGTACAGAGCCGTAGGCTTTATCTACACAACCAGCCCCTCTGTGCAATATGGTACTATAATGTACACACTTTCACACACGTGCACACACACACATACACACTCACATGCGCGCGTGCGCACACACACACACAAGTAATGTGAGCAAACAGAGTACGGTGTTTCAAATAAAAGCATCTGCTAAAATAACTGAACAGGAACACGCACACACACACAGGCAGCCAGGTGTAATTACTGTCAATGCGCTGAAAGGGGCTACAGCCAGCTGCCTCACTAAATAGGCAAACTCATGTTTTTGTTATTGGAGAAACAACAGGACCATGACAACTTGCACGCAGGGCGACTACAGAGTAACCTGTTCTAATGTTAATGACCCCATTTATTTGTGCTTTTTTATGTTCTATTACTAACGGGCATTTATAACCTGAATACATATCATTATCATCTCCAAACAGGTAAACATTTATTTTCCCTGTGACTGCATGTGGAATATGAATAGTTTACATTATTCATGGTCGTAAAGTGACCTCTGATTCTAGGTTCCTCCAAATGTTGCCAACTATATGTATATTTGTCTAACACATATTTGATATTTCTTGAAAATATGCTCAAAAATGTGTTTACGTGCATGCTTTTGAAATACAATGAAATGTATTTCAATACCAATCAGCCATGATTATGTTACCTTGTTGTGGCTAATTACTGGGTATGGAGAAACATTTTCCTCCTTGCAGGAGCCAATCACCTATTAGTACATGGCCAGCCTGTCAGAAGGCCACTTTACACTTTAACAGAACAAACCGCCTGGTCATAAAACCTTGAATAGAATTATCAAAAGGGACCATGAGGTAAATGATAAATGCAACATCTCGTAATGAATTGGCCTTTAGTTGATTAGCTCCTTTGTTAGCCACACTAGCCAACAAAAACTAGACAAAAGAAGAAAGAGATAAACAGTTTTTGCAGATGATGATGATGATGAGGTGTTGGCCACTGTTTAAATGTACATCAAAATATCACTGTCACAGATCTGAAAGATGCCAGGATTTATGAAAGACAATTGCCCAGACTCCAGGACCAAAACATCACTCGAAACGTAAAATTGGTTCAGACAAGGGCATACATTACTATCACTGAATAAGGACTGCTCTGTTTCAAGTCACCAGGATATATATTTTGTTTTACTTTAGTGGGAATGTTGCTTCTTGTAATTGCTGTTATTGTGTGCCTTGCACCTGTAGTGGTTGTCAGCTGAAATGTAAAGCTTGCAATATAAAAGCCTTACCCTGCATTCTCACAAGCTATTCTGGAAACCATTGACCAGAAGTATTTTCTGTGACCACAAGCACACCTGCTAATCTGTTTTGTAGCCTTGCTTCCCTGCTTGTCATTACTGAAGAATTGCAGCTGAACTTTCAGTGTAATCTTTACCTGAAATACCACAAAACTACTTTTGCTATGAAGAAACTATGTAAACACAGGTACACACCAATACGTCTTACACAGCTAGACATGTTCTTCATAGTGTTTTTTTAAACCAGGACCAGCTGAGAGTGCTTCTGCAATCAAGAAGAAGAGACTGCATCAATCACAACCTTTATTGATCCTTTTATTGCACTGTAGCTCACAAAGAAACAGTGTGGTGGAGTGGTCAGCGTAATGTGAGCGTCTGAATTTGTCATTGTCCTTGAGATGTGAGGCAGTCAAGATGAAACGGCAGAGAGAGATCAATGACATGTTAAATCATCATCTCTATACTTTGACAGTGGTCTACAGGGGGTGAGGGAGATAAGGTGCTAGTATTTAAAGATGATGATTATTATTATGATTATTATTAGTGGTAGTAGTAGTAGTAGTAGTAGTGGTAGTAATGTTAGCAGTATATCAAATGGTATATCTGTAAAAATAAATAATGAAGAATATATAATTGTACATGGCTAACAGATACAGAAGAAAGAAGCTAACAGGAAGATGTGCGTACATGGAAAGTAAGGCAAGTAAGTATGGCAAGGACGATACACATATTCTGCACTGCTAAAGCATTTCATTTAGAGTACTTGGTTGTGTAAAATGTAAGACTGGTTATCCTCCTTAATCCCTAGACGTTAGGGTTAATAACATACTATAATTTCTGATTAAATGTCTTAGGTCCTCCTTAGAGAAATCCAAAAATCAACTGCCTGGCCTCAATCCAATGCAGAAAAACTTAAGAGCTCTTTTTGTACAGCCTTCAGCCCAGCTGTTTGACAAAGTGCCACTTCAGCAAATGCCATGATTAAATCGTAATAGTGTTAGAACAATGTATTTCTGCAATGTGATTGTTACTTAAAAAAAAAAAAGGTTTTCAATGGCGAAGCAATATGGGAATCTTTTATTTCACCTGTGAATATCGGTATGAACCAGTATGAATATAAATTTAATTCCATGTTCACAACAACAGTAAAAATAAAGCTGTACATGGGGTATTAAGAACTTCCTGATTGTGTTCAGTTTGGGAAAGAAGCTCAACATATTTTGATGCAATTTGCAGGTTTTTGTTTATACATTAAAACAGAGGAAACCTTCGTTTTGATGTTTCTCAGCAGATCTGCAAACAATGATGTCTTGTGCTGAGACATAGCCTATATAATGTTTAATATTTAAGCATGTTGTAAAAAGGTAGTCCATGAGATAAGTGAAATCCTCTATAATTCTAAATTACATATAGCTCTTTAAGGTTGTGATGGCTCATAATTGCCCCCATCCTTGGTGGGATGGAGCAGGCTGATTGGACTGGACTATTATGTTAATATGCTTATAGTTTCACTAGCTGTTTATATGTAATATAATATATTTATATTATATAGCTTTGCAGGTGGAGATAAAAGCAGATTTCTTTATTGTTAGGGCAGAAGTGTACTCATTATGTTACTTTGATTACGCTTGGTTTTGACTTAATTATGTTTAGACTCTGGAGCAGTTTAGTTACACTTATGTTAATTGTATAGATTGTTTTCTATTTTTTTTGGTTTTGTTGCCCATCTTAATTGTGTTTAAAATATTGGGTAAATAAAACCTTCAGCTTCCAGGTTTTTCCTAACTTTGACCCATCACAAAAGGTTGAAACTGTTGAAATCAGCAATACAAAAACAATGTCTTTATAGTTTGAAACTCAGAAATGGTTGTGTATTAAAATAAGATGACTATATTCACCCTCCCGACAGAGCAAATTGAGTCTCTCTGAAAATGCTCCTGACTTATTATCCCAACTTCATAATCCCAAACATTTGCTTAATGACTGTGAATACATATTCAGCAACCAATGGCATAAACAACTGGAGCTGCAATCCCTTTAAATTGTTGATCTGAATATTCATTGGAGGATCTACCCCGTAAAGCCAAGAAATCCCACTCCCACTCAGCACATTATTTCTCCAACCATTTGCGTGCTCTGTGCACATTTGAATGTGAATGTGAATGTCTGAGATGAGAGACATACAGTACATGTGGTCCCCCTGTTGCCACAGATCACTACTCCATACACTGTATACAGCAGCTTGTAACCAACAAATACCATTACAATGGTCCAGTACTGTGCCACTCTGTTAATTGTCCTTGTGCAAAATAAGATAAAAAAACAGAGCACTGTGACCAACGACTTTAGATACAATGTCTGGTTCATTCTGTTTCATAATGTCAGAATGATCTGATTTACATTTGAATTGACATTGCATATCTCCGCCCTACAGCCAAACAGCACAGATAAAGGAAGTGGCTGATTTTCCCATGTTCTCACAAGATATATTAATAGTGTCTACATTATTTATAATGTATACCTACTGTTAGATACTGTATGCTATAATACAACCATAATGCGTGTTTGCCAAAGCTGACAAAAGATGTGCTGACTAACTACACCCCAAGGCATCCAAGTGAATCATCCTTCCGTGGTTTTGTGCCGGTAGGGGACAGATGAGAGCAGGATGAGACACGTGACCCCCTGTGGATAATCGTTATCCATTCTTTTTGCGTTCTTAGTGAGCACTGTGCTTTTGTCCTTTACACTTTTGTACCCCCGCCTTCGGAAGTGACACTCCAAAATGGAAATGTGTTGCAGCGCCGAGTCTGCCAACTAAACCGATGCATGGCGTGTCAACAGATTAACAGGAGAGAGGGAAGGAAGGAAGGAAGGAAGGAAGAAATACACAGCAATGTTAGCTAAAAAAGAGCTGTTAGCCGCTAGAACACATTTGCTTCTTCCAGTTACTGCTTTTTTTTTATATCGACCACAATCACACAAAGCTTTAGATAAGTGTAACTCAACATAAAATACGAGCTGTACTTCACATTCTGGATGACACTGGATTCAACCACCCTGTCTGTTCATCCGCACTTCAGAAACCACCAACCATCGACCACCTACAATAGCAGACAAACATACACACGATTAGGTTAATGTGCTGTACCTTTTTTCTGATCTACATTGCACACTTGAGTTTTCATATCCCTTTCAAAGTGTCAAACATATTCGTTCACACAGATTAGAGGTGTGTGAACACCTTTCGATAGGTACATAAGTACACATACACAAGATAACACACACTGTGTCCGCCCAGGGATGAATAACAGCATCCTCCTTTTAACACCTACACTGACACTTACACGCCTACTGACTAGCATGCTGTTTTGTGGCCATCACAGACTCCTATTACGTCTGCTAATGGAGGGGTCTCTTTAAACCCAATCTTTTACTGAGATGAGAAGGTAAGTGGCAAAAAGTCGTGGAAAAGTCTTTCGTCAAGGCAATGCTATAAATAGCACTATTTTGTTTTGGAACTAGTGTGATGGAAGCACAAGACAAAATATTCAAATACATCTACCAGATGCATTTGAAAACTATGGATTTTTGCTTGTATGGGTACAGAAAGCTAACATAAGATAAAATAAGATAATTATTTAAAATGTAAGATAATTCAACCTTGAAAGGATAGTATTCTAGGCAATCAATTTATTGAAATTAGTCAACCATCCCTTTATTTTTACATTCTCTAACTTCCTATGGTAATTTGACTGTCTTTAGAGTGGAGGGATTGAGATGATTGGTTATAATCCATAAATTATGTCACACCTCATAATGATGAGATGAATTTTGGCTAAGTGTTAGACATCTGTTTAGCACTTTTGGGTCCCTTCAGACAACACAGCCAAGGGAGAATTGAATGCTTAAATACATTTATTTTAATAGCTGCCAAGGCTGGCTAAAAACAAACCATATAACTGTCCAAATCACTGGATGTCAATGAGAAGATCTCTCAGAAAGACAATATTTTTTCCATAATATGTTAAGATGTCGATAGCTAATTTCACTTTGTATAATTAGCCTGATAGCTAGCTGCTCAGCATCATTTTCTCATTGAAATTGTTTAAATTACGATTCCTATTTATTACTAACCTAATGGTGGCATCCATGTAAAAGCAAACTCATAACATCTCTTCACAAATGTATGTGTGACACACACACTACTATGTGTGTTCACAGTCTATGGTTGCAACCTTTAATCTTTTTTCATCATCATTTGAGACAATTGGACAAGTCAGACCCATGGAGAATACATTAGAATATGTCATTTTTAGAGCTGGGTGATAATAATTAATAAACATTATTGTTGGATATATTTCTGTGTAACCAGTTACTAAGATGAAGAGACTAGATTTATTTTTCAAATGGGAATTTTTGAATAACTATATTCTGTATTGTATATAGGCCTACCACTCGACATCACTTTATGTGCCATGACATTGAATGTACATTCAATATATTATATACAATAATATTCTCTGAGTGCATCTTATTGCCCATAGTGCTCACAGATGCTTAGCTGATATTTACAACTCAGACGTTAATGAGGCAAGTCTGGGGTGTTTTCTTCCACCGAGGGTTTGCTAGGCCTTGTTTCTGATCTTTGACTCAGGATGATTGATTAGTTATTCATAAAGCTATTGATGACTTATTCATGAAGCAGGAGTCAAAGTGAAAGTCTCCATTCCAGCTCTTTTCAATTAGGGATATAGTCAATAAGCACGATGGGCGATGCATCCACTCCAGCTTTTCCCGCAACAGGGCACAGAGATATATTCACGATTGTTCATCAATAAAGCAAAGTTCTGCACCGTCGTGATGGTCTCAACCTTTTCGTTTTGCATCAGATATGAGTGCTTCGAATCAATAACCATGTACCATACTGTGAGCGCTATTTGAAGGGTGTTCTGCCATCACACACACACTCAAAAGACTAATCAGCAACAGCTGCTATCCCTGTCATATTTCTCAGCAGGATATCCTGTCAGCTCAACCACCTGTTGTATAGAGTGCAGTTTTATAACTATAATGCTCATAACTAACAATACCTTGTTACGTAACTAAAACCACCACTACAGGAGTAATGAAGTTGGGGGAAGAAGAGCACAGACTTGACTAGCTGTGTTTGAACCATCAACCCATGTGTCAATTATGCCTTATTTTTTTGTTGAATGTGCAGGGTTGTGAACTGAAGACAAACTTCCCATGTGGGAACAATGCGTGTCAGGTCATATGACATATTTTTAAGGTAGACATCTCAACTCTGCAAGCGTTTTCAAGCATGGGGGGGGTAGATAATGCCTGACACATAGCTCACAGCACAGATCAAAATGTCACCACTGGGCCTAAATGTCAGCGAAATGGAAACAGCAGTTTGTTTTCTCCAAATAACAGTGTTGTACACTTAGTGTCTCGACCTCTCCTGTTGGCAAGGTATTTCTCTGTGGAATTTAAAATTTTAGAATTTAAAAACACACACATAGTATTTGTGACAACTCTTTCTCTGTGCGTGTTTGCCATCATTTAGTGATGAGGTAAGTAAGTAACATTTATTTGTATAGCATATTTGTAGGCCACAAAGTGCTTTACAATAAAATTAATACAATGAATAAACTAACAAACAACACACTTCAAAAGAACAAAATACAATACAATAAACAACTGCACAGCATAATTCTAATGATGAAAAGCTTGTCTAAAAAGATGCGTCTTAAGATGTTTTTTTAAAAGTGTCCACAGTATCCTCAGGCTGGAAGGAGAGCGTTCCACAGCCTGGGCACCAGAATGCTGAAAGCACGATTCTGTACAACTGTCGATCTAAGTTCTCAGAGTTGACAATTAATTACTTTGTCTGCACTGTAAAACTAGGCAAGTTTAGTTATCTGAAACCATTTGATGTAACTCATTGCTTTCAACCATTTAAGTTTAGCTACTTAAATAATCAAGACTAAAAGATAAATTAAATGAAGATCATTAAAAATAATTAGTATAGCATTAGGTTTAATACATGTCCGTGAAACCGGCCCTTATTTTTGTAAAAGTAAGGATTTAAGTGTTAAAACACAAATATACTCTATTCTACAGTATATGTCAAATTAAATTACAAATATCATGAGATATATGACTTATGAATAGTGTTAAACATAAAGCAAACCTGGGTGAAGGAGGTGAAATAAACCAGAGCAATCAGAGAGGAAAATGCTGCAGTCTACATATAACCAAGGCAGAGACAGGCCTGAGTACAGCGGTAAAAAGACAACATACATTGCTAATGTCACAGGAAATTCCAGCAATTTTCATATTTCTGCTTGTCAAAACATTTCACAAAGTCATTCAGGACAACAAATGAACAGAGCGGATTTAATGCCCCCTGGAACACTCCTGATTACTTTCATGATTGTTTGGCTGTCCAAAAAATAAATAAATATAGGACAGTTTGTATTACAGAAGAGGAGATTTTCCAAGGAAAGTTATAAACACATTATTTAGTTAGGCTGAATTAGTTAGTTGGTACACAATATTATGAACACATGTAAATGACATTTGTTATTTTAAAAATTTATTTATTTATTTATTTAAATGGAACCACAA
This sequence comes from Typhlichthys subterraneus, assembly GCA_027564835.1. Classification (NCBI taxonomy): domain Eukaryota; kingdom Metazoa; phylum Chordata; class Actinopteri; order Percopsiformes; family Amblyopsidae; genus Typhlichthys; species Typhlichthys subterraneus. Next base: position 24,922 of record JAODUH010054872.1, read on the forward strand.
TATTCTCTTGTGTTTTGGGACATAAATATGCTTACATTTTATAAATTATGGATAAGGTCCATAAGAAATATAATGGTAACATTATTTGACATTAATGGGAATTAATTGTATTATTAAATTCATCTTCATTAGCAACATCAGCCTTTTGCAGTATATACTCAGGATTCAGCAGTGTCTAAATAAGTAATATTGTCTGGCTAACTGAAGTGACCAAACATATAAAAAATATGAAAGCTTGGATGTCATTGTTGAAAGAGTGCAATATTGCAATATTGTGTGTATCAAGAGCTATTTGTGTGTGGACTAAACAACTAAAAGATTGTAGAAGGAATTAATCAGGCAGTTCCCAAATGCAGATTCAAAACTTAATACAGAATTGCACATTTAGAAGTGACATTCCATGATAATTGCACACAGAAGTATTTTTGATAATAACAATCAATTTACAGAAATCCATATATCATAGCATGTGGATCATGGTACTTGCATTTACAATACTTGAGACATTTGTGTTAATGTAGAGAATCATGGCCAGAATACCAGCCCTTTGGTGGATGGTTCACAGCCCAATTTATTAAGCATTTTCCTAGAACATTTTCCATTTAAATGTGTCACTGCTGCATGCATGGAACAGTGTGGCCACAGTGCCACACTATGGTCAGATTGATCAATTGCTAGCTGCAGATGTGTTTACCTGACGTGTAATCTGAGTGAGTGTGGTATACTGGCCTCATAGCAGATACACAAACACATGGGGGGAGTAATGCATATGAAGCTTCCAGTACAGAAACAACATCTGACAACTTGTATGTGTAAAAGTAAAAGCACAAAAAAAAGATTAAATTATGCCTGAAGTAAACCTAAAACACAGGGTAGATAATATGATTCTTTATAGCTGGCCATATTTTACACATATGTTCAGTTCACTACAATGGCCTGTTCTAGTATGTGATACAGTACTGATTTTATAAAAGCCATGTGTTGTGTTTATACTGCCATCTAGTGGCGTCAATCCAGCAGTGCCAATGTAACTTAAAGTGACGTAGTCTGCTAAACATAGTCCTTATCAAATAATTATTTAGGTGATTCTGTATCTACAAAGCAGGCTGACTCTCCATCTCACGTTGTGTGTACATTAATTAAATCTATATTAAATCCAATAATAAATCTTAATGATCTATACAATGTCTTTAAGGTCAGATATTAGGTAGGCCTGAGAGGTCCACCACAATACAAACTTGCATTGAAGCAAATAGAACCAGTCAGTAAGATTCTGGTCAACAAGATGAACCACCAACTAATGTGTGTTTCTCGGAAACCTGGACCACAATGTGGATGAAAAGACTAAATGGTTCAGTGGTCACATACTACAGCAGCGGTGGTACTGGGTAAGGTATAATGCACAGTATGCATATGAGGTAGTGTCTAGATGTGATCGTCTCAACGTACTGTGTTTATGAGGGAGGGTACCCTCTGATGTGGGCAAAGCTGACACCTAGCATAATGTGTGTTCATGCGATAATGGCTGGAGGAGTGCAACTGGCTCGTTGCTAAAAGAAGCACAGATGACGACCTGGGAAGTACTCAGGAGTGAACGTGCTGTGAAATAAAAGCATGCCGAACAAGCCTTCATTGGATAAGAGGCGTAAAACCATTCTGGCAGGCACGCACCTCTGACACGTAGGAACTGAAGCCGCTTTGAACCCACAGGAGGAAAAAGACACCGATGAGCTTGAAATGACTGTGGGGGCGGAAGACAAATCGCTCCCTTTTGGGTGATGTGCGGCTGGATGTTAGTCTAAGGGCACCTCTGACGGGCTGGGAACCATGGCAACCGTGGCCTGCTTAGATTCCTTCATTTTGTCGAGGCCAAAAAGCAGGTCCAGTTGGGTCACGGGACGCAAGCGCTCCTCATCCAACGGCCTGTAAGTGGGGACACACCGGTACAAAGGTCAGAGGTCAGACGCAAACATACAATGTGAATGAAGAGCGTAAAGGCCCCAAACAGCAGGCCTGCGTGTCAATGGCTTCTCCTCTCCATTCGGCAAGAAGTGCTGTTGCTTAGAATCAACAGCACTGAGATGCTAGAAAAAAAACACATATACATATATATATACATGTTGCTTAGCAACAGCGAAAGCCATGGCCAACACTTCCTACACCCATTTGGCACTGGCAGACCAAACGTGGTGTGCTGTCATTGCAATGGAGGTATTCTGGTTCTTTCCCTACTTAGCCATGATTGGTTGATATAATCTTTAAATGACATTTCCATCCTTTATTCATCCCAAATAAAATGTGAACCCATATGTTTATTACAGCTAGAGGATGTCAATAGAAGAAGATTAGAAGAAGACATGTATATAGCACTTTTCTCAGACATGTATAGATAAAAACTACATCATTCATTTATTGTAAACGGACAAGCCCAATCCTAGGACACAAAACTGAAAAACCATGGTAAATAATACCAGGATAAAATACCAGCCTGCCACCATTTAAATATACACAATATACAGTACACAAACACACAAAATAACACATAACATTTTACCCAAATGCCTGCCTAAACAAATGAGTCTTTAGCTGCTTTTTAAAGATATCCACAGAGTCTACAGACCTCAGTGACTGGGAGGGAAGTTCCACAATCTGGGCGCCATCGCTTCAAAAGCAGTCACCTCTAGTCTTTAATCAAGTCCATGGATTGATCAGTCTTTATCAGAGGACCTTAAAGACCGATTCGCAACATGCTTGTGTATGAGTTCTGAGATGTACGTTGGAACCTTGTCATGTATTGTATTATATGTTAAAAGCAGTATTTTAAATTAAATTCTAAAGTAAATAGGTAGCCAATGCAGGGCAGTTAAAAGAGAAGTAATATGTGCTCTTTTATTTGACCCTGTGAGCAATCTGGCCTCTGCATTCTGAACCGATTACAGTCAAGCTATGGATGATTTCTTCAAGCAAGTAAAAAATGAATTTAAAATAATCCAGTCTAGATTAAACGAATGCATGGCCAAGCATCTCCATCTCAGCGGCAGAAACAACAGACCTTAGTTAGCATGTAAAGCAAAAAAAAGAATAGGTCCTAGTACAGAACCCTGTGGGACCCGTAGGTAGGACAAAGCAGTAGTGTCAGACAATAAGGGCAACTACCATGTATCCAATGGAGGATCAAAGCTAGTATGAATATATTTGCCTGTAGGAAATAATAGACAGGTCCCTTATCATAATAACAGACAGGTCCCTTTCACAATAACAGACAGGTCCCTATCACACATAAATAAGGCATGAGGCCTGTGCATGTGCATACATGTGCTGTTCAGTGATTTGCAATCGAATGGTGAAGTAGGGATGTTATGATGATTTGAGGAGATGGTATTACACACGTCTGCCCAAAACAGGAGATGCCAGCATGTAATGCACGTCATGTAATAAGAATATGCATAACGATACTGGGTATCACACTCAAACGTGAAAACTATGTCAATCCACCGACGGCGCATTACATATCGAGGACTGCTCCTTTTAGGAGGCGTACCTTTCCTCCTCTGGGACGCCCTGCAGCTGCTGGGCTATCTGCCTCATCTGCTCCTTGCGTACGTAGTCGCGCACGCGATACATGGCGGCATCACGACACAGCTCCTTGAGGTCACTGCCGGAGTAGCCCTGGGTCTTCTCTGCAATCTCCTTCAGGTTAATGGCGTTGCTGAGCTAAGCGTGGGGAGGGAAGTCATATGTAGTTGCAAACTACTTTATATGGACATGAGCCCTGTGGCGGGCTTTATCAGGCCATATACTATTCAAACAGTAGCTAGAAGTAGAAAATAAACAAGAGAGCAGAGCCTACATTTTCTCCTGCCAAGATTAGTTTCAAGATCTCCTGTCTCTGTCGTGTATTCTGTGGTTTAGATAGGAAGAGGCAGATTACAGTTATGTAGTGCATGTATTTCCCTCAACAGAATACAACGGTGACATTTCTGACACGAGGCAGTGCATTTAACATACGGCATACGCATGCAAGTTCAATTTGAAAAATGGATCATGTTTGTATATACACATATTTATTATTAATGACATTTTGCCGGGCACCAGTTAGGCTACAGTACAAGTGTATGTGATGAAAATCTTACTGGCAAGCCGATGTAAAATGTGGTGGGCATCCTGCGTAGAATGGCGGGATCCACATCCTGAGGCCGGTTTGTAGCTCCCATCACCATCACCTAATGAAAGTAGCTACAGGCTAAATATACTATGTTGAGACAACAGCCGTGTGTACTCATTTCTCCCCAACACCAGTTTAAAGTCATTTCGGACATTTAGTTGCACGTTTTTCTTTTTTCTCCCTACATTCCTGAAACTGAGTGATAACATGTACAAGTGGGAGTGGCACGATAGGTCAGAAATGATTGGTTAGAATTCAGAAAAGATTGTTTGTTGAAACTTCTTGTTTTACACTACACTACACATTATTTCACGAGAAGAATTCTGGCTAGTCCATATCTTCCAGAACACAACTGACCACTCAGGTGGTTGCAATGACCTAGAAGTCATATACAGTATGATCCAAATCAGTGAGAGATTGTGTCATGCAAATAGGACGTTTGAACTGGTGGTAAATACATGACGCGCGCCCACACACACACACACACACACACACACACAAACTTGTTAAGTTACCTGGCTGGTTGTGGATGTTTCCAGGCCATCCCAGAGGCTCATGAACTGGGCCTTCATCATGGCTGTAGCCTCATGGTCCTGGCAGGAGCGGTTCCTCAAGAAGGAATCTAACAGATAGGATTCAAATAAGACACTGCATGTAATCCTAGCTCATCGATCCACACATACTGTATAGTGGGGAGAGGGGTTTCACACTCACCAATCTCATCGATGAAGATGATACAGGGCTGGAGTTTCACAGCTAGAGTGAACACAGCTGCAGTCAGCTTCTGGGACTCACCGTACCACTTGTCGGTCAGTGTGGAGGGCTGCAGGTTAATGAACTGGCAGCCAGAGGCTTTAGCTGTTGCCTTGGCTATCATGGTCTTCCCACAGCCTGGAGGGCCGAACAATAAAACACCTGAGGGAAGACGTAGTATTTCAGACACATTTTTAAATGGATATAACATGTATAACAAGATAACACCTTTATAAGCGTTCTGCAGTATAGTTCAAATGATCACCAGTCATCCTACAAGAACCATGTTCAGTACTAACCCCACCCCACTGCACCTACACAGTGCAGTAAGACAGTGGGCATAGCATTGGCTCAACACATACAGTATACTAGTTACTTATCACACTAGGCTAATGCTGCGTTCACATGGAACACGGCAGACGTCCAACCGGGTATCATGTTAGTGGACGAGAGCAGGACCGCAAAGAAACGCCGACACCAGCAACAAACGGCATGCGGATGTTCGTAGCTCCCTCACACACACGGAGAAAACATCGACAATGTGAAGGTAACAGGTGCAACAACGCTAGATACAATGTCAAAATAATTACACAAACCATTTGCTACTAAATAATTGTATTGAATCTATTTTTATTAAGTTATCTTCTAACAATGCCATAGCAACCACCGTTCCGTTTGACCGTAATGCCGTGCGGACTAGAAAGTGTTTGCCGTGTTCAATGTGAATGCAGCATAAAGGCCACCGCCCTCTGAAGTTTAGAACGCTGTTCTATTTCTTGGGCGTCAAGCCATAAACATGCACTGAATTTCTCCAGATATTTGCACTTCTCCATCAATATATCTTTACGCTTCGAAATTTGCATTCCTTGACGTGCTGCCAAACGGCGTCGCCAGTGGGTGGAGGCTTTAAGAGTGTAGATGATGATGATGATGATGATGATGGTGGCGTGGAAGTCAAACGAGAGTCAGGGGGACTAGGAGGATAGAAACAGGCTAGTGAGATTTCAAAAAGTGGAACATTTGTCTATCTTACCTTTAGGAGGCTGAAAGAGCTTAGATCCAGCCAGCAGGTGCCTCTTCTGAAATGGGAGAATGACGGTGTCTTGCAGCTCGTAGATTATCTCATCCAGACCTGCTATATCTCTCCAGGACACCTGTATGTGAAGGGCTCATTTTCAGATGGGTTCTAATTATAATAATTCAATGAGATTATAAAAATAAAATAAAAATCATTATCGTGGACCTTCATAGCTTGTGGATCAACAAGGTGTGATGCAATGTTCATCTCATACTCTGTAAGTTTCACACCCTCCACACCAAGACTTTTCATCAGCTGCTCTGCCTAGAAACATACAGCACAACGAACAAAAAAGAAATATTCAAAAGTCAGACGTTCTAACCTTCACGATAAAAATGTATATATAATGTATTCATCTTTACCCGCTTCTTGGCTTGGCTTTTCTGTTTGGAGGTAGGATCCATAGCATCCACGACCCATTTAATGCTGTAGTATGTGGCAGCCCCAAAGATAGTCAGCCTCACCAGCATGCCCACCACTTCATTCCTGGACAATGGGCGCATAAGAGCCTCACGGGGAATGTCTTTCAGCAGCATCTTAGCAGGCTGGTGTCAGTCCATTGGCTGGATAAAGCTGATAACATTCATGAAGTCAGACAATGTGTTAAAACAATTTGCTCATATTGTCTGGAGGTAAGTATAACTTGCTTATGATCTCACTGAGATGTTGTTCATATCGATCCCTGCATACAACACAGTACGAGGATTAAATCACAAGGTCAGTGACTAGTATCACTTTATCAAGTTATACAGTACGGTAGGCTATTAGCCACCGAACAGAGTAAAGCAATGTAGCTTGCAAACGTAGCTAGCCGTTACGGTAACGGGCTCAGGCAACCCAGCAATACGTTTTAAGCCGTTTACTAGATTTGAACGTTTTGCTGTAACATGTGAATGTAAAACAAGGATGGAGAATTAAACAAATCTTACTAATGCAACGATCTACAATGTTGTTACAGCATAGGTCCGCCTGACATTGTCAATCGGGTTGAAACGAAGATCCCGGGTGGATATTCTGTTCCGACTTTCATTCAGCATTATACCACTAGATGGCAGACCTTACACAGTTAGCCGCATAGATCAGTAGTACCATGGACAGCTACATGGTTTACAAACGCACAGGGCAAACTTTGATACAATTTATGAAACAGCCTCATGTACACAAACAATACAATCACAGAATGTCAAATATATCATATAATTCCTTAAATTAAGAAGTATGCTACCGTGTGACCCACAATTAGACTACAGGTTGCGCTGCACTTGGTGATTCAGTAATGCTAGAACACAATTTGATGTAATTTGTTTTTATAATAAATTTATCAAAATTGTGAGACAACATTATACTATATGCTTACTATACATTATAAAATATAATTTTAATCTGCAAGGTTCATCAGCCAGTGTATAATTCTACATCACTGTATTGGTCAGAGCAGACAGTGACTGCTGTGAATCTGTTGATTAGCCTTGGTGATTGGACAGACCAAAAACTCCAGTGCCTTGGGTTGCCTTGGGTTCAGCTAAATGCAAATTTAGTCCTCCTGAGATAGCAAAAATCTCAGGCTGTAATCTTTTTCAATGCTGTGTGATAATGGATAATTCAGTCTTCTTAACGCCAGCCTGATAGATAAGGCGGTAACAAATGGCTTTCTCCAAAAGGCAATTTATCAAACATGAGCCATAGGGATTCTAATTGTCACAGATTGTGAGGTTTAAAATGCTACCGTAGCATGTCTTCAAATCTTTCCTGCTTCATGCCCGCATTAGCAGAGAGCTGGAAACACTTTTTACTTAACTTTATAGGGCAAGGAACCATATTTGGTCACTTCCCTGAACATTCAAAATGGCGTTGCCATGCTTCTCTGTGAGGTAACATGGATTTCTCCCAGCCATTCACAGAAAAGTAAGCTACGTTACAGTTGGTCACACCAAGGCATCTGGCCAATCAGGAGTTGCCCGGAGAATTTCCACTTCAGTGTACTTTCGGAATTTCCCGAAAATCCTACCTACTCCGACATCTACTGTTATAACATCGAAACTAGAAATGGAAAGTCGATGAAACTCACACATTATACAGTTGAATAGTGGTGCTTCATGATGAGATAGCGATAGAGAAGATTTGAATAACATAATTTAATCTGTTCATGAAAAATTAAGGCACCATATTTGATCATAAGAGGTGTATTTCTTTGCTTTCTAAACATATAATGCATTATAACTTAGGACTATTTAATAATGCAGCTGCTTCATAAAGTACAATAAAGCAGTTACCTAAGGGACTGGACTGGACACCTTTTGGGAAAAAACGTACCACAGTAGGGCAAGGAACCATATCTGGTCACTTTTTGACCTTGATTTGCAGCATAACAATGTTTCATTATGAAAAAAGTGACAACAGTAATAATTGTAATATCCTCCAATAATACTCTAGGGTTGAAATTTTGAATTTCTAAGTATTTCAATGAGTGCCCTTTAAAGGGTTAACCCTTTATAGGGCATAAAGGTATGGATAAAGGTATGGTGTCTTCATTTTTCATGAACAGATTTAATTAACTTATTGAAATCCTATTCTATCAACGGCTCATCATGCAGCACAGCTATTCAACTGTATAATGTGTGAGTTTCATCGACCTTCCATGATTAATTTCGATGTTATAAAAGTAGATGTCGGAGTAGGTAGGAGCGTAAAAGCGTATTTTCGGAATTCCGAAAGTACACTGAAGTGGAAATTCTCCGGGTAACTCCTGATTGGTCAGATGCCGTGGTGTAATTAACTGTGATGTAGCCTGATTTTCAGTGAATGGCTGGGAGAAATCCATGTGTTTATACTACCTCACACAGAAGCTTGGCAACGCCATTATGAATGTTCAGGGAAGTGACCAAATATGGTTCCTTGCCCTATAAAAGGTTGGTCATGTTAGCCAGAAACAGTTTTATCTGTCATTATTAATCAAACTTTTTCCAAAATCTCTCACTAATTGAGGTCATAAGCAATTATGCCTTTTCATAGTCTGGTGTCTATAGGTAACAGCACTGATTTCTCCAAAAGAAAGGCTATAGGCAGACCTACGTAGATGCACTGGTAGTGCGTACCAGCGCAAACAGTGTATCGCAATACACAGCCTCCGGTGCAACTAACCATCCAACTAACTTGCGTATCATTTTCTGGATATTAAATGATTGTTCACAGCTTTTACCTTGTAAAGTCTAATTACGTATCCAAATTGGGTTCAGAAATCGACACTAGGCTTATCGAGCTACTAACATCAATAAAAGTTAAATCCACCCTTGTTTGCGAAAAATGGCACACAGACTGCATCTGCAGACACCTTTGGCCATGAAAATGCTTCATGAAAAGCTTAAATCCCCCCAGTATTGCAGCACGAGTCCCCGGAGATAGCAGGCTGACAGGGCCATTTTGATGGGTCTGGGCATGAAAGTGCAGGTGTGTGTATCTGCAAAGTGCAGCCGAGGCTCTGCGTTCCCACAACACCTTGCACCATGCTCACACAGCCTATCTCAAGGGTGTGAAGAAGAAGAAGAAGAAAAAGAAGAAGAAGAAGAAGTCTTCATCTCATTGCAGATTAATTAAAACTCAATGCTCTGCCTGCTCTGGTTAAATTGCTGTGTTTACATATACACTCATGTTCTGAAATGTTCAAATACTCTAAATGGCAAAAGTAATTTTGGAACATCTTGGAATGTTGACATCTTAATAATAGTTTTTTTAGTAGATTACTTAATGATTGGTGTCTCTGATCCAGGTTAGAATACAAACTAAATCGTAAATGTAAAACAGTGTGGGAAATTAAGCGGTTAAATTATAAATCTGTTTAAATAAAACAAGGGAAACCTTTTAACACTTGGATGCATATTTGTCACATGCAACAGTTAATTACCCTTTCAATGTCCTAGGAAGAAATAATACTCTTAGCAAGCCAAGAATTCATTTAGGAGTGGATTATTTATTTACCTGTTACCCAGAGGAACTAAAAAGATTTATTTGTGAGAATCCTGGCAGAATTAAGTGCTGTAGCTACTAGTCTCTGCAAAGCAAACAGTGACTATCGTGGGTACCTTGATGGTGCGCTCCATTATGCACTTGTTAAAATGTTGTCCACCTGAAGTAGAACGGAGCTCAACTGTGAGGCATTGTACAGGTGACATGAACAAACAAACATACATCTTCCCAAGCTACAGTCGACAGCTAGACAGCTACAGTAGACAGCTACAGTAATAGACAGCTACAGTAGTAAACAGATGAGTAACAGATGGTCTTAAGAATCACAATGTGCTACAACTATTAAAATCTTTCCAAAGGTCTGGCTCTATTTGGCTCATGCCTTTTGCGCTCTTCATGTGCAATATCGGCATAATGTAATGTATTATTTAACTATTATAACTATTAACATTATGATACATTTCAAAATAGATGATGTTTGGATAAGGCATGATAGTGCTCAATAAAAGCATTTCACCTAATATTGGTGTTTTGTCCCACAATTACTCTGCTCATTCATTCACGGGGTCCTGAAGTAGGTAGACAAAGGTGTGTACATGGCGCAGAATAGAATATTGCAACTTTACTTTTAGAATGACACATGCACCTGCCTTGTTCCAACTACCTCTGATGCCATGGTGACAAAAAACACTGAAAATATCACAAGCAATGCATTAAAACCAGAGACCGGTAATTCTTTTCCTTCTCCTCCTCCATCACCTGAGACTGGTGTAGGGCTGTGAATGTCCACGCATTCTAATTTCTCATGTGCTAATACATATACATGAGACATCCTTGGATGTTCTCAGAAGAGCAAATCCACTTAAGACATCAGAATAATCAGGGTGGGGATAAATTCAGCAGCAGCTCAACTTTTACACATGAACTTTGATGCCATGAGTGTTTAATTTGCCCCTATAGTGGATGTATGCATTAGGATCATGCAGTGAATAAAAACAACATTCAGGGATGTTGGCATAAATATTATTTTATTGGAAAGTCCCCTAGTGTGACTGACTGAAGAAAGAAATTTCGTCAGTGCGTGTTTATTAACTGAGAAATACAATCATAAAATAAGAGTTGGAAGAATTACGCACGGTAAGTCGTATGCTAC
>JAODUH010054873.1:0-15618 GCA_027564835.1 Typhlichthys subterraneus
TGACACAGAAATTAACCAAATAAAGGGATGTGCCAGTATAAAATTGTTTCTGTATGAGGAAACAAGTTTTATGTCATTATTTTTCACTATATAATAAAATAATGTAACCTATGTTTAGGTAGACTTCCTTCGACAGATATTCGTAGGGGGGTGGCGCCCGTGCGCCCATAATGCACCTCCACTCTGAGTCAAACTCCCTGACTTTTACTCACAAGAAGTCTGAATTTGCAATGCCTATAATGGAACTTATATAACAGGTCTGTGTAAAAGGGACAGCCAGAACAGCAACGATAAACGCTGCAGATATGTAAACATTCAGCCAAAAAACGTCATTATTTCAACTAAAATTTTATAAAAAATCCCTGAAAATCTGTGATTTTACACCCCGCCCCAAAAAAAAGAGAACATTCCATGTTTAGAATAGACTTTTTTGAAATGGCATATTCCAGAAATCCCATGACCAGTGGGAACCCTGCAGTACGGAGAACCTACACCCAGCTTGTGTCTCACCCGTCGCCTGTACATGCACAACGGTGCTGCTCTGCTTGCTGTGAGAGACAGGCGGTTCGGCCAGCTCCTGGGTCCTGGTAGCGTTTCCCGTGACAACGCCACTCATGCACGTACTAGACCTGCCATCCAGCTCTGTGTTGCACTCTGGTGTGAGCTGTGGCGCTGCCTGGGTTGTCTGCCCCCTTGTGGCTGGACCTGACAACAGCACACACTGAGGTTATGTATACTGCAATGGCACCTTTCCACTGCATGGTACCGGCTCAACCACACATGGATGGATAGATGAATGGATGAATGGATGAATGGATTGACGCATGGGTGGATGGATGGGTGGATAAATTAATGGATGGATATTATACAACAGATTGATATATACTACACTACAGTAGAATAATCCTATACAGTATCTATCCATCTTAAACTACAAATAATGTAGTTACAACAGACAGACAGATACAGTAGATACTATAGATATAAATAGATATATTGCATAGGGAAGTAATAAAATATCAATACACCAGTAAGGAGTATCGCAATATTTTGATTTGCGATACATTAACCTCAAAAGAGAGGAAAGATGCTTGTTACCAGATTTATCTTAAAGCTAATTTCCATCTGCAGTCCCTGAGCAAGTTTACTTAAGTGTTTCTTATTTTTTATATTTTTTTGCATTGCCTTGCTTACAGTATCGCAATATATCACATCACGGCCCCTGTATCGTATCGCCAGATTCTGGCCAATACACAGTCTTAATGTTACATACAATAGATGATGAATTGATTGATGGATGGATATATTATTATACAATATATGAATATCTACTACACTACAGTACTGTGATACAATACAGTATATATTTCCATTTAAACTACAAAAACTGTAGTTATGACAGACAGACAGATAGAAAGATACCGTAGAAAGAGAAAGATAGACAAACATAGAGAGACAGACAGATGCCATGGTAAACAGATAACAACACAGACAGCAGCCCTGTAGCTCCACAGTAACCGTACTCCACACTCATCTGTCATGATGACCCACCTTCCGGACAGGGCCCAGGCCCAGGCCCAGGGTCAGGGTCAAGGTTCAGGCTTCTCTGCTGGGACCGCAGCATCATGAAGGCCAACAGAGGGTCGCCGCCGTCTCTCCGCGGAGACTGTGGATTGGCCGGGGGACGCCTCTGGCCTCTCTCGCTGGGCGTGGCAGGCGGTGCCCGGCCATCGTTGCCTCTGGCCTGCCTGCCCGTGCGGCTGGACGCTGACTCGCTCAAGACAGCCAGGGAGCTGGCGGTCGTGCACAAGGAGAAGGACTTCGCCTTGTGCACGACGGCAATGGGCACGGGCGTGGGAGAATGCAAAACAGAGGGGGCGTCTGCTTCATGTGGAGGCTGGTGAGCTTGTATTATGGGATTCTTCAGGATGGACCTGACTGGGACTTCACCGGTGGTTTGGGCTGAAAGGGATGGAGGCACACAGGAGTGTACTGTGGCTGTGATTGACAGTCAGCAATACAGTAACTTTGACTTAAAGGGAGCGATTGTGTTGTAAGCTAATTGTAAGATAATAGTCATTTTCACCAAATATCTCACATTTCGCTATTTTACCGTTGTCTGTGCGTGCTGAAAAAAAAAGAATCTGGTACTTGTAGAAAGCCCTGGCTCCGTAAATAGGAATATAAACAAAGTGATGAACACCGCTCACAACAACAATGCCGTTTGGATTTGCAATGCATTTCCAATGTGTGGGGCGGAGCTTCTTAGGGAGTTTGTTTTGATCTGAGCTTGAAGTTAGCAAGTGTTCTGGAGAATGACTAACTCTGCCTCGAAAAGAACTGACTGCAGAACCGTAACCTAAAGATACAAGCCCATATGGCGTAATGCGCTTTATACCTTAGTCCATTTAAATAAAGGCACTGCTATACAGAAATCCAAACCTACCTCGATTCCTTGGCTTGTATTTTTCATGCAATTTTCTGGTTTCAATATGTCCACACTCCTTGATCATTGTAGAGGTTGTTTGAATTTTCATTTCATGTAATTTTTTATAAATCCCCACTTTATTCACATATTACTGGTATGGTTTGACATGGCTTTGAAATAAATTAGTCTTTATTAAAGAGTCTACTTACTATCATCTTCTTCACAAGCTCTCAAGATATCTATGAGAAAAAAGAAGCATGTTATCTGTTGAACTTAACATTCACAGTGGATTCAGCGGAGAGAGAGCGTATCATCGGCTCACTTTCAACGCGCCCAGGGGGAAACGTGGTGAAGTCTTCTGCCGTGCATTCTGCAGCACACGGGCACTCCGAGCTCACGCTCATGCTCTCTGTGAACCCGAGAGAGCTCCCCGTGGGCATGGACGGCACGCCTTCGGGGGCCTGGTGCTCATCGGTGTAAGGGACGCTCAGGTCATCACGTCTGCCAATCAGCTGCAGTGCTTTCATGGCTTCGGCAAGAGGACAGAACGTCACGGCCGTTTCGCATGCCTGGGGTTCTGTTGGGAAATGCATTCAGGGTGACGGTCCAAACTGTCTTAGTCATCGGTCACAAATGAAAGTAATAAAAGAAATGTTTAAAAAGGTTAGCCTTTTAAAAAGAAGGATCTTCTCGTGTCACAAGTCATTAAATCTGTTATTTGACCACTACTTTACTTTAGCAAGACTTACAAAGCATTAGATCCAATTTGAGAGTGACATTACTCTTACGGCCAACGTTCACTGAAGGCATCAGCGCGCGTCAATAGACGGCAGAGTTTAGAATGTTGTTAATTTATAAAAGGGGCAATGCCATGGGCGACGCTAATTTTATGAGCTCCCCTGTCAATTTTTTATTACGTTTCGAACAATAAATAAAAAGTGCATTCCTTGGTGCACCGCCTAACCTGGCCACCAGGGGGCGGTGGCCTTTACCGTCGACCCGTTATGGTGCCATGCATTCACATTACCTGCTAGCAGAAAGGCCACTACAGCGGTAGGGTGCTTCTCTGCTGTCCACAGTGCCTTCTCCATCTTCTCCCGCTCTCCCGCTGACACTATATCGCTACATGTCAATCACCCACGCCAGAGGAAGTCAGTTACAGAACAGAGTTGCGTTCAAATTGGCAAACAATGGCAAATGTTTGCCAGTGTTTGTGGTTCGCAATCGGCCTGAGGAGGTAGTTCTCGGCAAACACACACTGCACGAAGGGTTAAAGATTAAATCTAACAATTTTAAATGTTTGCAGAAAATGTTTCAATTTTTAAGTTCAAAGCCAACCAGATACAAAATACTGTAAAGCGCTTTGGATAAACGCACCCATTCACCATTACTTCCTCGGAGCCCCGAGCGGGTCACACAAACTTCTGATTTCAATGAGCCATTAGACCATGCATACATACAATATTACAGTAGCCAACCCCATGGCTATACTGTAGAGATAACACCCCAGCCTCAGAAGAGATGACATTTTGACTTTATCTTTGATGGCAGTCTCAGCATACAACATTATGAGCTTGATATACTGAGCTTTAAATAATTGGTAATGTACTTAGCTAAGCTACATAAACAGTTAAGTACATGATTATATATACACACATACATAACTACACGCAATATATATTTATTGAGAACCGTGGAATTTCACTAAATTTCTGGTATTGTGACATCCCTAGTCGTGACACAGACTATTGTCCACTATTGTAAATAAGAGGCCAGCCTTGTACAGTAGGACATCTTACTGTGTGTGGACCGGAGGCAGCTGCTCCACACCGAGGTGGCAGGTGTGCAGACACAGGGGGGTCAGCCCGGCCTCGCTAGTGGGGGTCAGCGGCAGCTCCAGCTCCAGGTCGGTAGGGAGCAGCACAGGCCCTCAGAGGGAAATGGTGTTAAAGGTGGGGTCAGTGATTTGTAAGCTTGTTGTTTTTTGTAAAACATCAGAATATCTCCTCGCGGCCTGCTAGCTGCCGCGTGTGTGCGCGTGCGTGCGTGCGTGCTGCTGAAATAATAATCTGGTGTTCCTACACAGCCATGGCTCTGTAAATGGGAACACAATCAAAACGGTGCAGACTGCACCACTCAACACTGTCCCAGCCCTGGCAAATGTGCTTCCACATTGTGGGGGGTGGAGCTTCTGAGGGAGCACTCTAGCTGGACTTGACTAATAATCCATCTGGCATGTCAGATTAGTGGGTCAGCCACTGCTGATCTGGAGACCCCACAAGCCTCCCCATTTGGGAGATACTCAAGCCCAGTGGTCTGGCCAGGATGACCACTTGGCCCTTGTCAAAATGGCTCAGGTCTTTACTGTATGCCTGCCCATGTGTTCGACAAATAACACGTCGACTATGAGAACCGACAGTCCGCTTACCACCTAATATATCCTAGACCGCGCGGCATGTGCCGCTGTTTACGATATAATACACGTAATTCGCTTCATCCCTGCGTGAGTACAGCGGTTTGTTTTTAGCTCATCTGTGTGAATGCATGTAGCTTGTCTTCAAAACCAAGAGAAACCCAAAATGTATTACCGAGATGTACGGTAACAATTGTCTGTAACTTACTAGCTGACAGGGCTTCAAGCAGGTCTGCGTGTATCTTGCTTTCAGTGTCGAACCCCACATGAACATCATACTGTGACACAGCTCTTGCTAATGCAGTTGTCTTGGTAGCTGAAAATATAGCAGAGTTCATTAGCTTTTTACCTAATCACTGATATAAAATTAAAGAAAGAATTAAAGAAAGAAAAATGCTTTTACCCCTCTGACCTTTGTGAAGCTCATCAAGGGGTGGAAGTTGTTTTTCCATCCATTCTGGGGCAACGTTCAAGAGCGTGCGCACACTGGGGATGTCCGTGAGTTGTTCTGCGCTGAGCGTAAAGGACTCCAGCTCAACAGCCAACATGAGGGACTACAGAGAGAATGGTGCAGAGTGATACAGATGCTCAGATACCAAGCATGAAGCAAAGAGAAGAAGAATTACCTCTTCGACCAGCAGGGGCTCTTTGACAAACTCCTCTTTGATAAATAAGCACGTTTCAGGCGGTGGTGTCTCGGAAGACGCACAGTGGCTGAAAGATACAGTAGGGCTGCATGTTGTAGGATAGAATACAGTGTATTGTACACACAACACAGCAATGTGTTCAGGTGCTGTTGATAAGCGGCTAGGTGTAGCATTCGCATCGAAACACTAGAACAACACCCACTTTGCGTAGTGCGTGATTGTTGAATGCTGCCCGGTGATTCGCTCAGAAACAGGGTTCCCGCTAGGATTTTGTGGTGCAGTTGCTGTTGCTGATTCATGTTACCAGACATTTCGACCAGCAAGTTTTTACTTTGTTTGTGTGGGTTTTTTTAATAGGCAAAAACTGTAATTACCAGCTAACATTTTTTTTTTTACATTTTCCCAGCAGACACTGTTGTCTAGCTAGCTGTAATGTAGTCTTGTAGAGCCAGCCTTGACTTTAGGAAAGTCTGGGACACGGCTGGCTGACTGATACAACATCCACCTACTTAGGAGAGGTATTTTGATTGACATGCACAAAGTCCAACGACCAAAACTAATACTGAGGTATTTGTTTGGAAATTTAGGAATGTGGATCTGGCTGTTTGCAGGTCTTCTAAATCCAGTAAATAAGTAGGCTATTATAAAATGTTTATTAAGAAATGTAAAGACTAACATATGTAAATAAAGCGCTGTGCATTAGCGTTGTGCCAGAATTACATATACAGTCTTGTGCTGCTAAATCTTCTACCCCACTGCCTGTTGGTACTGACATGATTACAAGGGATGCCACGATCCAGTTTTTTCAGTCCCAATACCGATACCGGCACTTTCGGTATCGGCCGATACCGAGAACCAATCCGATTCCAGTGTTAAATAAAGTTTTAAGTTAAGTTACAAAGTAAGTGACAGCCAATCTCTATTTTAGGACTTAGATGCATTTTAGAAACCTGCTGCTGTGTGGCCTGGGTAGGTTAGACATGGTTTATGCAGGACAATAGACCTACTCGTGTAAATTAATTTAACTGGATCAGCCCCATGGATCGGCTACAACTGTCCAATTGTCACTGATACCGATCCAGCTGTTTAAGTCAGTATCGGACCGATTTCTGATCTCAGTATTGTATCGGCGCCATTCCTAATGATTACAACATGTATAAGATGCTCAGCAAGATGTAGTGCTGATGAACGGAAAAGGCTGAGGCTAGCCTCAACAGCAGTGGAGAAGGTATGTCAGAAATACAGGAATATCATAAGGTATTTATGTAAGCATGTAACAATAATGCTCACCTGAATTTAGCTTCCTCTGAGAGGACTCCACCTGTGGAGCTGAGAAACGAGACAGGCACCGGCAGGACCCGTAGCCGGGATAGCCTGACATTCAACGAGGGCAAGTGTTTCAGAAAGCGTGTCAGGGGATCCACCCACACAACCTCTTCCGGCAGCAGGAGTTCTGGATGGATTTAGACAGTGACGTGCTCGGGTTTTATTAACTTGATCTGACGCTGAATCACATTCATTCTATGTCATGGAAGCATGATTGATTCATCCGCCGACTCTGACACTGAACCACAAAGTAGTATAAGGACATTTCTAGCAGTGGTTTTCAAAGAGTTTTCAAATACTTTTATGTATTTATTAGTGAGTGTTATTATTTAGTATGTTGTAATTACAAATTATTAATATTAATATTTGTATTATTAATTGTATTTGCATTATTATTATAGTTAATTTAATAACTTCAATTACTAAACATTAAGGAGCAGATAGAGATAGGCCTCTTGCTCATGTATGCTTACAGGTAAGCTGAGTTGGGATCAAAAACAAAATCTTTCGAGTGAAAGTCAACAAAAAAGCCTCTTTTCAAATGATTTTACAGTATGATTACTGTTATTATTGCAGTCAGACTACGTTTGCAGTCTCTTGTGCCTGATACAATAAGTGGTTCACACAGCCTGCTAACCCAACGTTTAACACAGCTGTCTCGCACCTGTGTTGCGGTCGCTGTTTCCCAGCGATCGCTCCTTGACTGAGGCTTTGTCAAACGATTCCTGACAGGGAAGAGCTCCTCTTGGACCATGTAATGAGCGGAGCACTTCCTCCATGTCGTGTTCCTGAGAGTTTGGGTTGGAGCTGGGTATTACCTCCTGACTGGCCCGGACACTGAACCTGGGGAAATCAAACTAATGTAACTGAACAATACCAGCGCCTTGCATGTACTCAACATATCATGTCATAAAAACAGGTGCGCACTATTTGTCAACTGTGTGTGTGTGTACAGCACAGCAGTACCTTTCCAATGTGTCAACGGATGGCCTCTTCTCTCCAAGGTCCTCTAGTGCAGATCCATTAACAAAGAGTCTGCAGGTGGATATCAGCCTTCCTACCACGTACAGAGAATTATCATTAGCACTCGTTCAGTGGTGAAGCTATAGCAAATGCACAACAAGGATGCCTACTTGCTTACACACATCTTGACGATATATTAATTAATCCCCCTTGTTCAAGCTCAATCAGTCTGTTGCACACATCCTCAGGAACCAATCTCCTCACTGTGCATCTATACCAGTGGTTTTCAAAATTTGGGTCGGGACCCACAGGTGGCTCACTGAGTGGGAGTGAGTGGGTCGCAGTAAATTGCAAGCGGCCATTGAATGAATGAAGAATATCAATTAAAGGAACCCTTGATATATACAGTACAGTATATTTATGCCTCCTTGCTGATCTTGCTGTCTCACGTTTTGAACTCCCACCTCCACCTGTATCAAGGTTAATCATCTGGTGTCATTTTTAAATGCATCTATTAATACTATTGAGTCCCAAAAGAGTGTTCTTTAAGACTAGTCTCTCCTGAATAAACTATTGTCCAAGCATGTTAAGTCCATTACAGCTATAGCTAGCTAATAGGTATAGCTAGGTGGAATCAGCTGGTGTAGATGGGGTAAAATATGTTGGCAAAATATATATATATGGTAATATGGTATGTGACGTTACTGAAAGTAATATTTAAATTCAAAATTTTAATTATTTTTGATGGTCTTATACATGTATTAAGTATTATAGCCTAATCAAAACATAATTGCACATTTTTATTTTAAAAAGAACATACTGTATGCTGTATGGCCCAGTACAATATTTTGGAATTCTGCATCAGTATTAAACGCAGTACATGTGTAGTAATAGGGTTATTCATAATATACAGTATAAAACATAGACCTACCTCTGATCCATGGTGTTCTGTAGGTAATATCTGGGATGTTTCCAGTGTGAATGTAATGGTCATTTGTTTCAGAATTGTAAGGCATTGGTAATGTCAAAATGTTCATTGCTACCTTGAAATTTGTAGTGAGCTGAAATTAGATAAATTGTCATTTTTAATATATGCAAAGAGAAATTATGAAAACTGGTCCATTCCTACTATTAAAGTTAGACTCACATCCAACATGTAGTCCAGAGATTTAAACTTGATTGGAGGAAAAATATAACTTTCTCTTGAGATGCCATTTCTTCCAGGAAGAGCCCTAAGGAAGAGTCAGCACGGTTATGCGCTCTAAGAGCCAGGTCAAGCTAACTGCACTTTTAATTAGCTAGCCAGGTAAACCAAAAACTTTAATAACGTTCAACATCCATGTAAATTGCCATACTTTAATTATCTTCATATAGAAGCTGAAATACAGATCCCTTTCCCTTACCAAAACTTACATATTTATTCAAACTCTGCGTTTAGAAATGTAAAGATGAGGTTTGACGCTTGGGTTGCACTTCTTTCTTTGCGCATGCGTGATCACGCGCGCGCAAACATTTTAATTTTATTAATAAAATATGACAACGAAACTAAATATTTTTTCATTTCAACACATTCTATGCATGTCGCAAGAGTTCTAACATACATTCGGAATTTACTACAAAGTTAACTGAACCTGAGAATATAGATGAATAGCTAACCCCGCCATCTAGTGGGAAACTGAGGATGTGCAAGTATTTTGAACCATTTAACTTTTCAATATATTACATAGGTTATTTACAGATGCTTTGAAGATTACTTATTCACAATGTCTGTAACTGTGGATATATTTTAGACAGGACCAGTCAAATCTGGATATATAAATACATACACACACACAGTTGAGACAGGACCAATCTGATTATCTTAGCACAAGTCACAGAAACAAAGAAAACACAAACACCAGTAGTTGACAGATTCTTAATTAATAACCTTTTTAATATAAAATGTTTTGTGGAAAAAGTACATCAACTATAACATTTGATTAAATGTAGTGTGGAACAATCAATATAAAACAGTAAACTGCAGAAGAGCAATCAACGGAATTAAATGTTTGACTAAGAGTGTTCTGAACTCATTTTGATTCTGAATAACATTATCTGATTGAATGGCTGTTAAAAAAAAAAAAAAAAAAAAAAAAGTTCACTAGATAGCTACTGATGCACCTTACATTTTAACCTCCTCAATACTAATTTGGGAGGGATTCAAGGAAAATGACTTCAGCACCAATGCACCAATCACCAAACTACTGTACAAACTGTGGCACAGAGTTTTTCCATTTGCCTTTGAGGCTGTGGCATTACCTCACGAGAATCACAAGATCACGGTCGTCTCCGCAACATTATTCCCGACTGTGTTGTCCTCTTCTTTAACATCATCTCCACCTTCAGCAATGTCTGTGGGTTCGTTTTCCTTTTGGGAGTTGAGGAAGATCGTGTTGGCTACTTTCAGCCGCTGACCATCTGTGTTTGCTAACTCCCTTTGTTTTCCTAGAGCGCAAGTGTGCGACGTTGTAATTCCCAGTTTGCTCAGCTTTTTAAAAATGTCTTTCTTCACCCTGCCGTACTGTAGCAGGACACCATCCACATAATACGCAAAGGCCGACAAGCGGGGCTCTCTCCCTCTCAGTGCTATGGCGGCAGCTGCGCAAGTGGAGTAGCGAGACTGTTTGGTCATTTGAGAAAAAACAGAGAATATGAACGGTGACAGACGTTCGAGATCTGACTGCAAGTCTGCAAATGAAAAGGCTTTCAGATCGTCAGCAGAAGACCGCCACAGCATGAAACCCTTGTTAGGGTTACACAGAATTTTGCTCTCATCCTCCACAACCTGGAGGACATTTTTCTTAAGCTGTCCAAAAAGTTCTTTATGTCTGACGATCAGATTGGCGGCCCTTCTCCATTTCTTCTTTGCAATGTTTTCCACAATCCCTGCCGTGTTTGCTTGACATGTCATCCTTTCACCCTTCGGATGAGACGGGTAGCGAATAACAACCTGGAAGACCAACCAGAAGAGTTAATTAGCAAGTGACAATTACTGTAGATAATGAGATGTTGCATACTGTGTGACATGCTCATGGCTACCCCATGTTTTGGGATATCGTCCACCAGTGGTGCTGGTATTAGCATTTTTGTGATTTGTTGGGAATCATTGCAGATCCTTTTCCTGGTGTCCAGTTTGACATTTAGTCCTCTTTGAATGTGCCTACATAATGTCACATACATAGTATGTGGCATTTGTTGCCAGGCATAGAAGGGAAAGAGTTCAAATATTTCTTGGCTAGTCACAGAGGAGAAAAGCCATATAATCACTGAACCAGCCTCAATGTGCAATGTTTATCACTGAACCAGTCTCAATGTGTAATGTTCATCACTGAACCATCCTCAATGTGCAATGTTCATCACTTAACCAGCCTCAATGTGCAATGTTCATCACTTAACCAGCGTCAATGTGCAACGTTCAGTCCGGCTGTTTCACAAACATGACGAACTTACCTCCGTCAGACTTCGCCGAGCCGGCATTTCAGTCGTTGGCTTTGGCAATTTACGAGTTGGGGGCAGAACTGGTGTTGAAGGATTTGGAAATGCATCTGGTTCGGGAGTGGGACACACTCTTTTATTAGAGCTTGGCGTCAGTGTCTCCTCCATGTCCCGTTTCCCTAACTTGATGCGCATGATGGTGTCTTCTAGTGATCTACTGAATCCAGGTGCCACGCAAGGTACCCGTTTCTCTACGGCGGACATGGATGCTTCATCTCCCGATATATTCATTTCAGCTGCCTCGCAAGATAACGCCGATGCTTGATCGTGTGAGATCTTCAATTCAGCTGTCACGCAAGGTACTTGGTATACGGTTGCAGTTGATGCTTCTTGACTTGCTTGTTTCTCTGCTTCTTGCCATTTTCTAAAAATGGCAAAATCTTCTTCTAGTCTCCTAAGCACGCGAAAGCACGACCTACAAATCCGAATTGATCTCGAGTTATCTTTAGACAAAGTTAGCCCTAATGCTATTAGTCGTTCGTTAACACTTTTCTCGTTTGTTACATTATTTGCATCAAATATTTTTTTGGTATTCGAAAGACTTCCATTTACGCGCAAAAATATCTTACAGAAACGGCAAAAATCGTTTACAGACATGATTATCTCACAGAGCATGAGCGCCAGTCGCTTAAGTGACGCAGTCCTAATGCACGGAAACAGAACAAGGACATGCTACATAACATATCTTACACAACAGAGACATTATCATTCTTGCCTATGTGTAGTTTGGTTATACTGATGTGCTAGCTTTCAAAGTTTAGAGTATGGCTTTTTGTTGTTGTAGATTTTAAATGACAGACTGAAGAATATTGTCTTCGGCGCTCCCATACTATGTCATATGGGGTGCGTTCAGTGAACGGAACGTATGCTCCGTTCAATTCACTTTTACTGAACGAAACGTTTTTTTCAAAAACATTTGGAACACGTCGTTTTAAAGTACGTGTACTGCCTTTAATTGATGCGGCATGTTGCTCATTTGCTATATTATTAATTTCAACGATTTGAAAAGTACATAATCATATATATACGACATAGCCTATAACAAAAAAAGGGCACTTTAAATTAGTTTAACAATGCTAAAATACACTACTCAAAAACAGGCTACCCAGAAATCAACATAAGCAGCAGTGAAAGTGCAGCGTGAAAAAGTATTGCCTGTCTGTGCCCCAAAATATTCTGACAACTTGGTCTCGTCCGAATCAGAACGAGGAGACAGTGGTGACGTTTTAATTTAGTGCTTTTCCATATAAAACTGTTGTTAATTTATGCCTTGATGTTGAACTTCACTGACATTATAACCGCTTGTTGACAATGTGTTCAGACGTTATGTTCCTAATAAGAAACCTTTAAATGATCGGTTCATATATGTTCTTTCGCTGGCTTGGCGTTTTAAGGAAACTGACGTTTAATCAGACACATGACCTGCTCATGAGTTTACTGTTCCAATGCTGTTTTCAGCTATACATTGTTTGCGGTAGCGTCATAACACTGAGCCCCTTTGACATGCTGCCTTTAATGCGGTTGCTCCATTCTTCCAAGCCAATTCCTAGTGCCTTACGTTTACTATAATTAAGTTATATTTTTGAGAAAATACCTTTTGGAAATAAGATGCGTTTCTGTCTGTGCGTGGGTGCAACTGGTGGAGAGACCTGAAGCCACGAGGGAGGAGCTTAAACAGAGCGCCCTCGCATAGAAAGTGCTTTGACGAAGATGTGCCCTACTGGTGGCATCTACAACATTGTCCTGTGCTGTTTTCCCCATAAGGTGAAAGGATGTCTTCTTTTTTGTCAGCTTTGTGGTCGTCAGCTTTGTTCCCTTCCTAGCTAATGGATCGCTTTGCTATGCCGACGACAGAGGTGGTTGTACCCTGTTGTTGTAGCCTACTGTCATATTGACTCGTACATGCAGGCTGCAGCTGAAACACGAAAATGAATCTACACAGCAGTAGCTAACACAAACGATCGCGTTGTTGTTGTTGGCCATGTGAAAGTTGTTAAAACACAGCCCAGCTCATCCCTGTTTTGTAACCTGGTGGGGGTTCAGTCCACTGCCGTGGTGTTCACGTTCACGTAACGTAATGAAATAAACGTTACACAATAGGCTGTACAATTGAGTGCGCACTTGCACTTGATCTGGCTGACTTTGCTTGCTTATAGACGGTGATAGACAGCTGGTTCATCCAATCACCTTTCAAATATCTTTGAAGGTACCTGCCCTTTTCGTAACTGTTTTACAAAGACGACAGCCGAGCTGATTCTATTCCGTGGGTACATCTGCACAGAGATCCAACCAGGAACGCCACCAGGAGATCCACCACGCCAAAGGGAAAATCAAGTGCTATAGCGATCCTCTCCTCTTTTCATCACATCGAGCTCACTTGAAGAACGGCACCATGGAACAGAAACAGACCATCTACTTTGGCTCCGGACCTGCTAAAGTCCCTCAATCCGTAAGTTAAAAGTACATTTATGAATGGGTTTGTCATAATTATTTATGTTAGAGACATTCATGTAGGCTATGAAATACGTTTACAATCACGTAGTGCATGCATGAGTTAACTCGTTGTTATTTCATCCAACACATTTTTGCCGATGCAAAGCATTCATTTATTACTCATTGACAAAGGTGATAGACAGGTGTATGCAAACGTTCGCATAATAACCGAGGGATGTGAAAAAGTAGGCTACTCTCGTGACTCGTGCATGGTAAAGCTGATCACTTGATTATAGATTATCACCAGTACAAGCATTGACCAAAACCAAATGATGCGACTTGATTCTTGAAAGCAAATCTACTGGCTTGTTGCATCAGCCTCTTCAATTCATGTGGATAATGCTGTTTCGTGCTACACTTCATCAGTAACAAACGACAACCTCTAGGTGGCAGCAGAAACCCACATATAACAGTACTTAGGATGCTCCATATTTGTAGAGAGAGACTATTTTTTATGTATAGGTATATTGTACATTGATTTTGATCAAATAGTAGTATATATATATTACAACTATGAAGCCTGCATGATTCCCAAGTCTGTGGCAAGGATTTCACATGCTAAACCTCCTGAACTGTTGGTGGTTTATTCATCTCCCTTCAGTCAAACATAACAACACATTTACCTTTTTAAATAAAGAAGGGGATATCACGTTGGCCCAGTGGATAGCACTGGGTTGGCACTGTTTCACCGTGCGAATCCCGGTCGTCCCGGCCTTTCTGTGTGGAGTTTGCATGTTCTCCCTGTGTCTGCGTGGGTTTGCTCCGGTTTCCCCCACTATCTAAAAACATGTCAGGTTCACCCTCCAGCCAGTGTCATGTGACCAGAGACACTGGCCTCTATCTGGAGCTGGTCCCCGGGCGCTGCACAGCGGCTGCCCACTGCTTCCTTGAGGGATGGGTTAAATGCAGAGAGCAAAATTTGCTCATGAACATGAATGTGACAAATAAGAGCACCTTCGCCAAAGTGGAGGTCAAGGAGTACAGAGGAGGCCCTCTTACCAGCCAGAACCAGTTTAGGATTGATGTTATAATATACTATTGAATGTATAATTTATGCTTGATGTTATCATTTACGACTGATGTTATCATTTAGGCTTACTGATTTCGCTTGCACAGTGACCGTGGGTACAAAGTGTAACGTGTGACCTATCGTACTACACAGGTGCTGCTTCAGGCACAAAAAGAGCTCCTTGACCACAATGGCGCTGGGATTAGTGTTCTTGGTGAGTATTGGTGCTTCAATACAGCATGCTGTACTATAGTGACAAGCTTGAATTGAGTTAACTGCCATCTAAGAATTTAAAGCATTCTGTTTCAAACACTATAGGCTTTCAAACCGAACTAAAGCAACATTGTAACTGCGGTTTCAATCAAGAGGGAAATTCCAGATTCCATTCTAACTACTGTGTAATGCAATTCCTAATCCCCGCATTCCTCAGGGACAAGAATATTATCGTGCCATACACTTAATACATTAGTGCAAGCCAAATGCATCATTTAACACCTTCCTACCATTTCAACCTGTTTCAATGCAGAGATGAGCCACCGATCGCCAGAATTCTACAAAATTCTGAGAAGAACAGAGAAACTCTTGCGAGAGCTATTGTGAGTCCCTCCTTTGCTGCTTCACATGGGCATCGTGCTAACCGCTCCTAACACACTACACATTTGGCATCATGCTAACCGCTCCTAACACACTGCACATTTGGCATCATGCTAACCGCTCCTAACACACTACACATTTGGCATCATGCTAACCGCTCCTAACACACTACACATTTGGCATCATGCTAACCGCTCCTAACACACTACAC
>JAODUH010054884.1:0-18436 GCA_027564835.1 Typhlichthys subterraneus
TAATAATTTTTCATAGTGGGACTTCATCTTTTAAATTAGGCAAACTATGTTTAGTGTTTCATTTCCACTTTAAGATAGACAATAGTAATTGTTTGCTGCTATAATCGTGTTTAAAATAGAAAAAATTAACTATTTGCAATAATAAAAAGAACACTGTAGCTTTATTGCTACAAGTTACACAAAGCAAGCAGACGAACGGACAGTTTGGAACCACATTTACTGCGATGGCAAAACAGACAGCGGCCAGAATTAAAAACAACCTGGCAGTTTTGGACAGTTTTTATACCTTCATGGACATCATAGATATTTTTGACACACCTCAGATAGGCTTCGTGAAAGAGACAAAGGTAACTGCTGCGTCAAGAACCCACCCACAAAGACGACACAGTACATGTGTTTGTGTTTGTACTGTGTTTGACAACTATAACAAGGCTCAGTGGTTGTAATCTAGTGTTGAGCTAAATGTGAAATGAAAATTGTAGTTGAATTACAGTAGCAACGTATATGAGAGCTCAACAGGCTGCACCTGTAGCAGGTTGTGTGTGTGTGTGTGTGTGTGTGTGTGTGCACGGACTGTGGTTCGTTTTCCGGAACCGCAAAACGAAACCTTGGACGTTTGTATCGCGGTTTTGGTCTCGGTTTCAGAACCATTACACCCATAGATGCTACATGTTTTTTTGTTAAACAATGCGTCTTGTGAACTGGACGCTGGCTGCCTTGTTGAAGTCTCACCCAGCACGTCGATTTGGCTTGCACAATATCTTAGTTGCACATCTTGGACGGTTGTGCACAGGCATGGTAATAGGGCCCCTGTTGCCAACTTCCTTGGAAAAAACTCTTATATATCTGTTTATCTGCTTTACAGAGTCTCCTATTTGAGTTTCTTAAATGCGTTTTGATTAAATATTACTCAGATATGAAAAAAGCGTAGATGTTTCAGTTGTTAATGAAATTTATGTTTGTGTTAGACGAGTTATCAAATTTTGTCATAATATCTTACTATACTATAATGAATTATATCCTGCTGTATCACATTGCATTGAATCTGTATCGTAATTAAATACTGAAGTGAATACAACTGCTCTAGCCCCCATTTTGAATTGCATTAATATTGTTTGACTAGTTTCAGAAGAACATAGCCAGACAAACCCCTGTGTAGACAAGCATGGCCTATTGCCTTTTAAAACAAATCCTTGATTAAATATGTTAATTAAGACCATTCAAAATGTATAGAAAGGCATCATTTGGCATCAGAGGAAGCTCTACACTCTCTAAACAAACTAGTTGGAGCCGAAGAAGAATGCCTAGCTTGTCACATCTCTCCAATGCTATCAGCTTGTGATGACCCTGACTAAGCCATGCCAGTGCACTCTTCTAGCTCTCTGTTCCAGTGATGCAGAGGAGATTTGGGTGGCCTCAAAGATGCCTGTATTTCATGCTTTAGACACGCCGGCTTTCACTGTCTTGTCAAACCAGCAGGGTGGAAAAGGTTTGATAACAGAGAGGAAAAAGGCCTGCTGCTCTTAACAAGTTGCTAATTACACCACAAAGACATGCTTTCCACCCGTAATGGATTTGATACATCTTATTCCAAATGGGACAGTGCCATTAATTGATTTGCTTTCTGATCTTGACACTGTAAATAGCTGCCCACTTGCGTTTTCCACTCAGACAAAAAGGTTACTTTAAAAAGTACAATCCAGACTCAGCTGTCTTCTTCAAACGTCTATTTAGAATTAGAATAATCCTTTATTATTTAGTTGTTGTCAAGCCAGCCAATTGTGTTTAAGATGGCTGAACACCACCCAGACAAATGACAGCCAAATCCATCTGACTGTTACATCATCAGATTGTGTGTGTCTGTGTTTGTCAAATGTAGTTTGACACCAATGGTCTTTGTTGTCAAATAATGTCTGAGAAGTGTGGACTGGCAGTTGGTTTTACAAACATTCTAACAGTCAACAAGACTGCTACTATATCAGACTGCTATAGGCTGCCATATTCATATAATTTCCATTAGAGCAGTTAGGGATGTACAAGGTACATAAGTGGCACTGGCTGTCCAAAAGCAATTGGATAAATGTCCGGTCTGTGGGCAACCTCTCTAAAATACAAAGCACAGTGTTTCAAGCTCATGTTATCTTTGTTACTGCTAAAATTTGCTCATGTGTCATTTATAGTATGAGGGCAGATTAACGGATTATGAAAACATTTGTTATTTTCAGCCCTAGGTTAGGCACATGTTCCGGCAGATTTAGACACTGTCCATGGTCCTGAAGCTGTGAACAGCATAAATACGCAGCAACATTCTCACATCTACACTAACAGATATACAACATTTTCCAAAGCGATAGGCAAAAAAAACTCTCTCAAGGTTACTCTCCAGCTCTCTTCAGTCTGAACTTTGTGGACATTCTTAAGGATGATTCTATGTCCTGGAAAAGGGTCAACAGGCATAAGAAGGGGTCGGCCTGCTAGATACATACCAACTCTGCCAGTCAGCACACAGTGATAGCTGACAGCTGTCTGGTAGGTGCTGTCAGCTCAATTAACAAGCAATCATCTCTGTCTATTACTTTATATCTCCCTCACTCTTTGAGTCTATGTCTCTTGCTGTCATTCGTCATTACACGCACACACGCACGCACACGCACACACACAGACGCATGAACAGTAACGCATACACAGGGTATGGTCCTACTGCTAGTAACCTTTTCCTTCCTTATTAATGAATAAACATGATTATTAATGCATCTAGACACCAGCACAGCCTGTCAATACCCTCTCATGCCAGAAGGTGGTGGTGGAGAGGGGGAGGGGGAGGGGGGTCAAGACAACAGAAGAAAAGACCCAATCAAGATGACATGGATGGAGAGTGGGCAGCTCAATCACTCCACTGCTAGCCCCATTATCATAGATCAGGGACTGGAAAGAATTCTTCATGTGTTTTATCATTTCATACAGTAGCAGATATGACACCTGGAGTGAAGAGCCTTCACAGAGGGCAATTGAAGCAAAGCAAGTAAAACAGTGTAATATAGGAAACACTATTAAATATACAGTTTTGTATTATTATATTTTATATAAATAAATGGTAAAATGGGCGCATTTATATAGCGCTTTTATCCAAAGCGCTTTACAGCAGTTGCCTGATATTCACCCAGTCTCACACACATTCATGCACCAATGGTGATTGCTGCCATGCAAGGTGCAACCAACCACCTGGAGCAGTTAGGGGGGCAGGGGGTTAGGCATCTTGCTCAAGGATGCTTACAGGTAGGTCAACACCGGGGTCTGAACCCACGACCTTCCGGCTGGAAGTCCAACACCCAGACCACTAGACCATCCTGCCCCATATACACTACATTTTTTATGTATATTTAAGTATTTATTATGTATACTGTATACATATTTATTTTATAATATACAGTATAGTATATATATATTTCAGCTATTATATTTATTAGCATTAATGATATGCTAGAGCAGCAGGTGGATTCAGGCAGGTGGCCTGTAACCACCCACACACTCCTGACTAAGAGGTCTGTCTGACCGGAGTAACAAACGTGTGGGTGGACAGGGGCTTTCATGTCTACATTTAACATGACACAGACACCTATGAGAGGAGCAAACTATTCATTAGAATGAGAAGAGGAGTTTTGGCCCTGGTTGCCTCTCTCTCTCTCTCCTCTTAGCGTACATGGTCACCTTGGCATCAGTCTTGTTTTGGCTTTGCACTGCAGCCAAAGCTCCTCCCCCATTTACATTCCCCACCCCCACCCAGTAGATCAAACAACAACACGCTGATTTACAGTTCAACATGTACAATACAGGTACAGGTTGTCTCCAGAAGCCCAAGATGCAAAACCATCTGATGTATCCTCTTGTTTGGGAAATCGTCGCAGCCTGGATTTGATGAAGGATTTTCTCCATGAGCCGAGAGATAATCCAGCAATTAATGCAAACATGACATTTACATGACGTTAAATCCCGTTTCACAGAGTTTTTTTCTTGCGACTGCAAATGATTACACCTGGTGAAACGGAATAGTGCTGTGTGACACAGAATGTCACAGATGTGTAAAAAATACAGTCGCGGATTGAAACTGTGTTTCTAACAGTATGCTATTTTATATCATGTGAATTATGAACATTTTTTGAATGCAAGCTTTAATGAAAACAATCTCAGTTAGTCAAAACGGACTCAATTATCTCTAACCACATCTGATGGTTTTACATAGCAGATCATTGAGGTCCTGCCAGCCGCAATCTAAATTAAATGACCATTTTCCCTCCATGCGGCAGTCACCTCATACACAAACAACCCATAATCACCTCCAGCAGCAACATTCCTTCATTCACACATACACATATGCATACAATACACCCGCCATCTGTCATTCCACCTCCCCCACCCTGATTCTCTTAGCTGAAAACAGGCTCTCTAATGATTCCAGTACTTAGTTACCAGCTTGTTATAGTGGCCGCTGAGCTCTACTATGGCACTCTGGTTTCCCACTGTGTTCACGGGCGAGTCATCAGTGTGACAGTTGGGTTGATTCACTCCACTGTGGCCAACAGACCAGTCCAGTCTGGACTGGAGCAGAAATAACCACCGCCTCGTTTCTAAAGTATCTTCTGCTGTTACAGACGTCACCGTGCAGTAGACGTCAATGCCAGCTACGCCATATAGCGCTCCATGTGACAGCAGTGCCAGCGCCACTCCTTCAGAATTGAATGAGATATCATGAAGAGTCGCGACAATGCGTTGCACAGCCCAGTATGCGCGAGTAGCCTACAGCATTTTCTCAGGCAATGACAAACAGTAACCTGACATGCCAGAGGAATTGTTGTCTCAAGTCCATCTGGGGAGCCGTACACTGAAACTGTTTGAGAATGGCTGTACTTTCAAAAAAATACTTGGCATCACATTGTTCATCTCAGTAAAAGAGTAGGCCATAGATGCTACTAGGGGTGTAGCATCTATGTAAAAACCTGCATCCATAATGGAAAGCCTCAGATACTGCAAGACTAATTTTTCCCCACTCACCTGTATTTTTTTCTTGCGCAAGAAACAACTGTAACACATCTCTTCCCTGTTTATTGTTGTTAATTCTTGTTTGTCTGCATGCAGTTGGATGTTCATCCAATCCAACATCGATTGGATGAACCATCTGGTCGTTTTTGCTGTCGGCATCAGGTCGGCACACAGAAACCATGCCCCTATAGCTATAAACACGACGCTGATTGGAAAAACACACCCCTATGGCTATAAACACAATGCTGATTGGAAAACCATGCCAGTATAGCTATAAACACAATGCTGATTGGAAAACCATGCCAGTATAGCTATAAACACAACGCTGATTGGAAAGTTCAGTTGCTACTCGGACACATTCAGAATGATTCTCATGGCAAAAATGAACTGAAGCTCGCGAGATCAAGATGGTCTCGCGAGGCTAGACAAACAGATCAGATATTAGCAACAAAAAGGTAGATTTAATTAAGTAGTAAGTTGTCGCCCAAAGGGGCGGTGCTCTTCATGCGTATTCTACAGTGGTTCTACATCGGCTAAACATTGGCAGCCAAGCCACCATAAAAATCAAACGCACCCTAGATACCCACCGGACTTTCATTCAGTAAGCTTATAACGCTTTCACTTCACCTGTTGAGTGTGGGTTATTTGTGCTGTTTGTTCATGTGTAAATCGTCTTTTACAGAGTAATGTTACAACAACTGTAACACATCTCTTCCCTGTTTATTGTTGTTAATTCTTGTTCGTCTGCATTTGTAGACTAGTACTTGGCTACTCAAATCATCCTTCCAGCTAATACAGTATATAATTTCGATGTTATTCTATAGGAAGGCTAATATTAGCTTAATGAATCACATAGCCCGGTAACTTCAATAAACGTCAGTAAAATAGCCTAATTTCCAACATGAAGGGGCTCAAAGTTCACTATTTTGAATGTGAATTACATTTTTAATGTGAATAGAAATCTTACTGAAATACAGACTATGAGCTATTAAAAGTGTAGGGGTTTATAAATTTATTTAAATGTATTATTGTATCATTGACATGAATAGTGCCTGCAGTGAGGTTACTGCTCCAAACTAAAAAACCTGATGAGGACAGAAGGGTAACTTATCATGCATGTGTGTTTGGACCCAGTTAGGATAATATTAATGGAGAAGTTGATCTACAGCAGCCTTTATGCATACTGCATTCTGTTCAGTTATGTTGTTTTCCTTGTGCTTTGGAAATTCACCAGAATGCAGAAAATTAAGTGTTTGAGACTCAAAAATATCTCCCATCCCGCACAAATATTATAGAAACTGCATACAGTAAATACATTAAAGGTGGTCAGGAATTGTGGTGAAAGATTGTTGATATTTGAACTCAAAGCCATCCTCAGAAGCTCCGCCTCCCACATTGATTAATGGATAGTGTTGTGTGGTGCGGTCTGCATCGCTTTTTTTATGTTCCCATTTACAGAGCCGGGGTGGTGCACAAACACTGGATATGTTTTCAGCACGCACACACAATGGGCAGGTAGCAAACTATGATGAGATATTCGCCGAATTTGTCAAAAAGTGTATGAGCTTACAATCGCTGATTTCACCTTAAAAAATGGAATTAATACATTTTTAGGAAATTACAACATCAATGACAGTACACTGTCAGTGGAGAGTGGAAAACTGCCAAATGCTGCAGTACTTTGCAAACTTTGCGTGGTATGATAGGCTTCTGAGGTACACACTAAGTGATGTGTTTACACACAAGGTGTTCCTTTTCTTCTGCGGCACCTGGGTGAGCTATCGGAGAAAAATAGATGGTCAAATAACAAAAACAAACGACACAGCGGCAGAAAATTTGAATTACGGCCTATTATTTCCTCCGGGAGCTGGTTGCAAAAAGGCGGAGATTGAACTCGCTGATAGGTGAAGCTTATTGGAAGACCTGTGAGTAGTCTATAATGTGTGTAGAGGAAGAGTTTCCCAAAACCCTTGCGGTGTCTGCAGCTGTTCTGAGCGTTCGTTTCAAAACTACCAGGGAATTCTCAATGGGCCATCAACCACCATCGGTAAGGAGTTAATATGGCTCCAGGAGCCAACTGTACAGAATAATAAACCTCTTGATGTGTAGACCAAAGCAGATTAGTGAGGGGTATTTTAGTCCCTGGGGTCGTACAGGGGTTACCTTTTAGTTAAATTAGCCTTGTGATCCTTGACTTATAAAAGCAGCCCTTAGTGGACAGTGGTTCCATCCACACATGTAAAAATAACTGCTGCCCATACTGTACTGACATAATAACAATGATGTGTGCCTCTTGAACTCTGAACTTCTAATACTGTGGTGGAAGATTAACTCCACCGCAAAGAGCCATAAATACATGCAGAGGTAATGATGAACCATTGAACCATTTACAATGGCCTTGGCCAATAAGCAGCTCACATGCTCCGTCTAGAGTCCAATCAACGGTACATAAGATCACAAGAATAACAAAGCGGCTAAATGAGCCTTCACAATATAATTAGTGCCATTACAGTGATGCACAAGATTCTGCACATTGTTACAGAATGGCATTTACTGCAGAGATGAGTGGCATATTTTACTACAGTGTATTTCAGAAAGAACCCATCTATCATTGTGTTCTCAGTGTAAGCCTTGCCCCACTCACTGGCCCTTGTGACTGATTTAGCCAGTGCCTTGGGCCACCAGCGACTGACGGCAGTACAGACGCCCATGTAAATGTCACAATCACGGAGGCCTGGCTCTCGCCAAGCGTGAAATTAAATATGGCAGAGTAGTAGGCCTCCTCCTCTGCCAGTGTGGCCGTATCCCAGCACAAGCGCCGTATATGTAACAGCAGTGCATATTAGGGCTGGCCCAAATAAAACATTTTGAGCTTCAGTGGTAATCAATAGCAAAAAAACTAAGCTTTGGTATGGGGGAGACATGAAAGAAAACTCACAGTTGTTTAAAGATCAAAGCTAACAGTCAGGACTGTTTCCTGGATTGAATGCGCATGACAAGGGTCCGAAATTAACACCCGCCGAACGCAAAATGCGGGAAAATGTTCCGTTTGGCGAGTAAATGTAATTGACTATCCGCCACACTGGCAGGTATATGTTTGAATTAAAATATCACTATACCTTGAGTGCGAGTTTCTCTCTACCGCTGTTGTCTGTGTTGAGTATAACACATCATCCTGTGTAGACCTGCCCGTAATATATCTCGCATTGGCTCTCTGAGCTCTCTTAACCAACCATCTGCTCATTCCGTAACAAAAATGTATCATGTATCCACCAATAACAGTAAATACTCCACCATGTGATAACGGTCAAAATTAGCACAGAAAAATATATGGGGGTACTTTTGATATTCTATTTAGGCCAAACATTACAGTATATTATTCACCTAAATTCACCTTTTGTATTTTGGGTTTCACTTATTGTTTTTATTGTAAACTGTATTCATCTCTTTATGGTGGTGCATATTCTTATTGGCTTGGTCAGGCTTGTTGGTTTGGTTTAAATCAGATACAGAAGAGACATGATTACAGTGTGTGATATGGTGTTTGACTTTGTTAAACATGACCTGTTAAACATAAACTTTATTTGCTGAAATTGTGACATGGTCATGGCTTCGGTCTCTCCTTAATGTACAATGATGGACAACCTGAACCACTAGGCAGCCTGTAAGAAGTTGTATTAAAATTAATAAGAACATAACTTATGAACCTATTTATATCAAATACCATATGAAACGAACCGAGCCTTATGTGCACATAGAAATCGTAGTTATAAAAATAGCTAATTTCAAAGCATTTTTTGTGTATACAGAAATAGCAGACACATCAGTGTGAAGTATGCTTGGAACAGCCAGGCATTTGGTAGTGGCCTTTAGAATATCATATTATCTGACCACGTGGGCAGTATCTTCTACCGTAACTGCACTGCCTACACACTAATGCGCAGTAGGTTATAATATAAAGGACGGCAGACTCAATCGCAGCTGGTAACATCCTCTCAAACATTCGAGCTGTCGTCCGAGTCTGTGCTGGAGGAATTATGTAAAAAATAAACAACGTATAATTTCAAGCTCTTTGGAACAGGGCAGATATGTGACTGTGTGTGTGTAGCTGCACGATCGGTGCGGTTCAAATTAGTTGAGCAACTTACATCAAGTGCAGGGGACAACTGTGTGTGCAACGCTAAGTGGAGAAAAAGCTGCCAAAACGATCCGCTTTTCAACCGACTTTAGCATCGTTATTATGAAAAGTTTGGTTAATTATGAATCTATGGCGAAAAGAAATGTAACTATGGCGGGCTGCCATGGTATTGTCAATGTGTGGGAAACACTGAATTACGTATACAGACGTGTGAGTGGCAATGTTAACAGCCAATGAAAATCGACAGTACCACTTCCGGAAAGTGCTGTCGAGCTTACAGATGTATCAGACATTCAGCACAGAGTGGCGCACAGTATGTGACAGTGCTAATGGACAGAAGAGGCTGAGACTAGTGTATATGTTACTGTATGTGGCTACACTTGGACCCGCCACCCATTACCTCCCAATGCAGTTTGACCTAATAGTTTACAAGAGCCCACTAATAGGCTCACCACAGGCTAACACAATTATATGGTTTCAAATATAGTATTAGTAGTATAATCTAATATGTGAGCAGTAAAGCCTTGCTAATCAAACTATATCTTGCTAACTGAAAGCAATGTACCATGGCACGCACACACACAACACATGGGTGATTAAACCTATGTTAGTATTTTCAAATGTCATAATGGAAGACACTGTGAAGACAGAAGGAAGCAGCAGTTCAACATTCCATGGCAGTGTTTTCTATCCTGTAGGTTATCCTCTGCTCTGAAGATTGGCAGTTTGCTCAAGGGACTCTCAAAGTCAAGATCATGAAAGGACTCTAGAGAAAGCCTTGCGGTGGTGACATTTTGGGTCCCTAACAATGGTACAAAACATCTCCAATCTGTCAGTTTTGCTGAAGGGTACTTCCTCTTGTCTTCTGAGTTCAACTCCATGTGTTGATGGTGTATTATTGTTTGGACAATGAGTTAAGGCATTAATATCATAGTTCTTCTGAATAGTCTAATAGTGCCAGCTTCAACATAACAGTACAAAAACAGATTCTACTCCCTATTCAAAAGTGATGAGATCATTCAAAGGATGTCACTGCATTCCATTTAAATATCCATTGTTGAAATTACTCCCACTATTTTATGAATGTTCTTTATCTTTTAGCAAGCCATTCAAAGCTGGGAGGTTCAGGAGATTTACAAATAGGCTCATCTACTCCAATTTGAGCTGTAGCTGTGGCTTATCTTGTGTGATAGGCTCTAACAAATCTGGGTGCTTTCAATAAACTGCAGCTCCCCACATGAAGGCTTTCCTAGAAGGGCCAGCCCACAGAATCACATACAGACACATTGTACATGCGAGGATCTAGAACAGAACTCACAGTCACCTTAAATAATAATATACTGTATATCACACTTTACACATTACCCTTAAGCAGACTGACTTATTTCAACAAATTACATTACTGTAAAATGTATGAATTTTCGATTTGTGTTGTTATTGTGTTTTGTACAGTACACTGTGTATTGCATTTAGAAAATTGTATACAAGTGTACTGTGTACTGTATACAATACTGTTTAAAAAGGTCCTTGATTTGTATCTGGAATTAGTAGCAGCTCATGCCTTGCAGAGTTGATGGGGCAGCAGCACAATTAATTTTTGTTACGGCCACTTCCACCCATTTAGCCAAATAAAGACCTTAAAAACTGCACAACGTACAGTAGCTGTTTATGTGGGTGGTTCCTGCATGACGACTCAGCACCAGAGATATCACTGCTACAGGAACCTTTGTCATCTGTCTTCTACTGCCACAGCAACTGGAAGCCTGCCTGGCCAGCTGCAGATTCTCTAGACCCGTGGAAGCACTCAGGCTAAACCTGCGGCTCTGCCCTGATAACCATACCCTCCCAAAGCTCACCCTGTCATCACGTAAACCTCCTGTGAGCTATCAAGATTGACACTGTGAAGCATGATGGGATGGGAAAATGATGCTGGCATAAATTATTACCGTGATCCATTTTCAAATGATTGTCGGATGTTAGGCAGAAGCAAAAACCTTTTAATTATTCATTGACTGTTCTTGAAAACAGGTCCATCTTTAGCGTTTAAGAATTATGTAGATAACAAAAATATTTTCCTATTGGTAAATGTATGGCATTTAGTGAACATGTTCTTTAAGTATACAGTACAGGCCAAAAGTTTGGACACACCTTCTCATTCAATTCGTTTTCTTTATTTTCATGACTATTTACATTGTAGATTCTCACTGAAGGCATCAAAACTATGAATGAACACATATGGAATCATGTACTTAACAAAAAAGTGTGAAATAACTGAAAACGTGGCTTATATTCTAGTTTCTTCAAACTAGAATATAAGACATGTTTTCAGTTATTTCAGTTTTTTTAATATAAAAAAATATATACATATATAATATAAATATGAAAAATAAAGAAAACACATTGAATTAGAAGGTGTGTCCAGACTTTTGGCCTGTACTGTACATAGACATTTACGTAAATACTCAGGAGTAGGTCACAGCACTGATTGCAGGACATGATTGGGCGAGGTGAGCAGTTGATCAACTTAAAACAGAAATAGATTCTGTTTATGAATTCAGGACCCCATTATCTAATTAATATTGCTCATTCAAAGCACACTTACTGATTTAAAGGACTAGGTTTAGGGACGTATTAAGGCTTGACCAAAAGGCGCAAAGCCTGCTCAATACAAAATAATTGCTATTCATTGTATTTTGCATTCACTTTAGACTGTAAAAGCCGAATGTCTTATGTGTGAAGAGTTTTTCACTAAGTATAATAATTAGTGCTAAGCAATTTATTCCTTAGCATTAATTATGTAGTAAGATATATTGTAAAGTGAAATTCATCCTTTTACACACACATGCGCGAACACACACACAGGAGCTCCAATAGGGATACCAATTGCATCCTAACCGTCCTGGAAGGTGAATTCTTTCCTCTGTGGTCCCTTCATAAAGTTTCTTCATTTTTGACCCATGTGATTTTTACAGATGTTTTCCATGTCCGGGGGGAGGACCAGGTTAAGGGGATGTTGTTTGTTTCCATGTGAAATGTAGGCTTTACAGCCCGTTGAGACTGCAACGTGATTAAGGGCTATATAAATAAAATTAACTTGTCTGTCTTGAGTCCAAAAGTTATATATATATATATGCACATACACTATATATATATTAGGGCTGGGTAACAATTCTAATTTGTAATCGCTCAAAATTCTATGCATTTTTCAAAAACAGTGTATTGCGCAATTTTATTGTAAAATTACTATAAAAACCAAATCGTAATTAACATTTGGTTTGCAGACAAATAAGGTGCTTTTAACAGCAGTTTTCCCTTTACACAGTAGAAGTTAAAATATTTATTGTATATCTCAACATAAATATTAATGTAGTCAAATCAAATATAAAACCAAAGCTATATGCCACTGCCACACATTTATAAGCAGGGGGTATAGGGGTCTAGCCTTGCAAGACCATCCTGATCTCACGAGCTTCAGTTTAATTTTGCCGTGGAGTTGTGACAACAATTCACTGGCATGGGTTAATGGGGTCCTCCACCAGAAAACTTTAAGACTCTAACACTTTATTTGCTGCATTTTGGTCAAATGTTACTAATTTGTGCCCATTCTGCATAGGGGAATGTCATGCCAGGGGAATGTCATGCTAATATATATGCTATAGTTACAGTTCAAAAGCGATGTTATATACACTTTACATTAGGCAGCATGGAATTAACAAATTCCATGCTGTCCAGGTCCAGGTACTGGACCAAAAGTTTGGACTCACCTTCTCATTCAATGAGTTTTCTTTATTTTCATGACTATTTACAGTACATTGTAGATTCTCACTGAATGTGTGTATTGCATTTAAGTTAAGCTTCAGACGCAAAGTACTCTGAACTTTGCAGTGATTACAAATAACTTTAGT
The DNA here is from genome assembly GCA_027564835.1 of Typhlichthys subterraneus. Lineage (NCBI taxonomy): Eukaryota > Metazoa > Chordata > Actinopteri > Percopsiformes > Amblyopsidae > Typhlichthys > Typhlichthys subterraneus. Next base: position 13,081 of record JAODUH010054884.1, read on the forward strand.
TCTACCAACTCCGCCATCTGGAAAAGATTTAAAATAAAAATGTCCATGTAAGAGTTCTGTACCTTTATCCATATTTCTGTCCACACCAGTTGTGTTCCTGTTCATGTGAGCGCAACATCCCACCCCTCCTATGACCCATGGTCTGTCTGTATTCAGGGTATTCACAGCCAGTGAGCAATGCAGACATTCAAAATATAGATTTTTTTTTGACTGCATTAATGCAAGTTAAAATTGACCTACGACCTGTGCACGTTTACATGTGCATGCCAAGCGCCACACGGCAATGGTAGTCCTGTTAAGCTCTTAAATAGAGTATAAAAGATTTCAACTAAACATATAAATTATACATATTTTTCCAATGAATATCTTAATTACACTAACAGTATGCATGGTAAACAATTTGTGCTAATAGAAGCAGAAGTTATATTAAAGATGGCTGATTTTATTTGTGCTGCCTGAACAAAAATGTGTGACCTAGTAAATTTCAGCCTTGGTTAACATCCATCGCATATAAAAACAATGTATTTCTATTTAATTATACAAACATTGTCCATGAGAAATAATTTGGTCATGAAGGCTACAATATGTACTTCCAAAGCATTCAGGCATATGATCATACATGATAAATTATTAATAAATGCATACTTTTTCAAGTGACTTTAGATGCTTATAATTCTTTTTTGCATTTTTCAGATTATATTATGAAATGTTAGACAAAATTACTGAAATTGAATACAATTGATTTCCAACTCACAATAAAATGAAGCACTTTTCGTCCCCCCACTCCATCTAAAAGAAATCTCCTGTGCCATTGTTGGGCCTAAACCCAACAGTTTAGGCCCAACGATGACAAGAGAGAAGACACTTAAAATAGAGTCTGGCTGCAGACCAGTGGCAATTTTAGCACCCCTAAAATGTATTTCAGCATCCCAAAAAATATAAAATATTATTATTTTCTGAAAAAATGTTCAGCCAATATTACGCCCTATAATGGTAGCTTTTGCCAACATGTCTTGTATGTAGATGTAGCAAACAAATACACATAGGCAAACATTTCAGGGGAACCCATGTGTATCAATGGTGTGAGCTGTAGTATAGGATAATCCCTGATCGAGTAGCCTGCTGGTTCGGACTGAGTCTGTTCCGGATATTTTAATAGCTACATGACACATGGGAGTTGCCTATCTCTATCACCACCAACTTAACCCCAACATATTTAGCACTGACGTATTGGTGAACCTTACCACTTGCAGCCATGGCTCAGCTTCCACACATGGAAGGCAAGGTGGCCGAGGGGACGCTAGACACTGACAGTTCACTTTTGTTTTCCGGAATAATTTAAAGGCTTTAACAAGGTCTCATTTTCATAGTTTAGATCCATGTCTCGGTTATGGCCAAAATGTATTCTTCATCTTCAATACCATAGATGAGATGTATATGATTCCTAAAAATCATCCCAAAACATAGATGGGCAGAAAGTGTAGAACATGGGGGTTAGTAAATATATAAAATAAAATAATTGATTTGGAAACGTGTCACATGCGGATTTAAAGAGGTTACTTCCACAAAGAAATTGGACAGAATAGTAAATCCTGCCTTTGTGTGTTGACTCAGCAGGGATACATTATATTATTATAAAAGTTACAGGATAATTTGAAAGCAATACAGAATGCTACTTTTGCATTGCCATATTTTGCCATATTCCATTATATTTTGAATCGTCACCTGTTCCAGAATTTTGTACTGTTTACATTTCCACCAGAAATCTGCAGAAAAGGCACAAATTGGTGCATAGAAATTCACCAGAACCAGCCGCGTAGCCGTGGGTGGGCATGGGTATTTTCTTTTTAAATGTAAAAATAATAAACACTTTGTTTGTATTATTCATCAGATGGCTGTCAATTCACCTTTAATTTAGCGTTTTCCTGATTTCATATGTTTAACAGAAACAGCTCTGATGATTATTTAGACCTGTGAAGTGTGAACTGGCAATCTTGCAACTCAAGAAACAGCGCGCGAGTGACAAGTGTGCAATACAGAAGCTCTGCAGCGCACAACAATTCTCTTCAATCACCTGAGAGTGCATGACACACTGCAACTGCTTTAAGCCTTGCACACTGCAAGCGGAGCTGATCCGGAGCTGAAGCGCACGCGTTTTCGGGACCGTTTCTCCGCTCTGCTTTGCACACCAGACTGGCACTGCCCCCCGTCCACCAGCATTCTCTGTCCATTGGTCATGATAGCCTACTTGTTGTTTTACTGCATGGATCGTGCAGTATGAGCATCACATTGGATCCAAAGCAGAAATGCTCCGCATCAGGCTCGCTTCAGCTCCGCGTGCAGTGGGCAATGACCTTTAGCCTAGCTACCTTGTTAAGTTATATTTTATTATACCTATAGTTCTATTATATTGCTGTAACACCAGATCGGTGCATCACTACTTTGTAGCCAGCTTCATGCAAAGTTTGTATTTTAAATAAATAAACATTTGCATAAAGCTGGCATATCTTGTTATAAAAATCTAACACATTTAGGTTAAATGTTGAACAGGTTAAAATATGCAATGTATTAATTGTAATTAATTACGTATAGCGTGCGATTAATCGTGATTACATTTTAATCACGTCTGGCAGCCATAAAAAAATACAGATACTTGCAATTAGGGCATTTGGTATGGTATTTTTAAATAAAATAAAAAGTAAGCACTATGCTTATTGTGCTAGTTATCTATAGGCGTATTCATTGTTGGGCCTGGCAGTTCTACATACTGTAGTGCACAGCATACGCATTCACTTTAGTCATTGTCCTGACAGTGCATGTCACATGAGCTGTGCTAAGCGTGCATGTGTATTGAGAGTGCATGTCTGCAGCAAACATACTGTATATCACAAACATTACTAACAACCATTTTATGAAGTTCAGTTTGAGTCCATTACAAAAAACATACCATATAGTGTATATTGTGAATGATTATGAAAGTCACTTGAATAGAAATCATACTAACTCCCCTTACTAAGCCCTCAGGAAGCCTGAAAACATTTACAAGGACAAGCTTTGGCATGTGACTGGTCACAAATCCTAAATACAAGCTATGCAGCTGGAAAAGTCATGGAGATGGCAAATATAAACCACAAGTGACACCCACCATCATCGTGTTGCAAGTGTTTGATGACAGAAGCTGTGAGCAGTTTGGCATGTAATGTTTATCTGACTAGCCTATTGGTCATCAAGCCACAGCTTTTACTGACTTTTCTCTGGTTACATTGTTGTAAGGAGCTCTGCAATGCATTGGTTTACCCAATATCATTGTTTATTTATAGAATGTTCAGGAAGATTTCAGGGAAGGTTCATATTCAAACAACATAATTTTCATTGTAATGACCAGATATATTGAGCAAAGCACAAGTACAACTCTGTCGGTAAATTTTAATAGGATTGTGGACATCAGATCTCTGCTGTTTGCTCCATTGACAACACTTTGGAGGATTTAATTTAGATGATTATGTAGATATTACAAAAAAGCTTTTGATGGAGATGTCTTAATTAAATAAAATTATAAATAAAATGCTTAATGGAACATTTGTCCATGTTGAAATAGAATGGGAACTCTGGTGCTAAAGCTCTAGATCAGTGGTTCCCAACCAGGGGTGCTTGAGCAGTTTGCAGGGGGTACATGGAAAGATTTGGAAGTTACACATTATTTACAAAATTATATAAATGTCGCTACAGTAAAATGTGTAGGCTAGGAGTGCTGCAACTACTGTATAATTCTCCAGGGTGGGTGTCAATTGTTACACCACTGAAGTTCACATGCACGTAAAAACAGCACACAATCAAATCATTTAGATGCTAACACATACTGTACTGTATGTGCGCTCAATAGAACACATTTAGGAACAGCATCAACACACGAGTATGGGGTACTATTGCCTTGGCATAACAGCTCAAGGGGTACATGAGACAAAAATGGTTGGGAACCACTGTTCTAGATGCAGATTCAGTGCGACCCCTTTGCTGAATGGAGGTTAAATAAATTGACAGAGGTCTGTTGCAATTTTCTATTCCATTCACCATGCATCCTAGATGGCTGCAAAAAAAAAAAAGAAAATCCATACAGACAACTAGAAAAATTAATAGGCACCTATTGTATATGAGGTGAGAGTGATTAAGAAATTAATTAGCTCTGTGTGCGCCAGTGTCAAATTTAGTTAAGATCTGGTTCAGTTGGCCTTTCAAAATCAATTTAATTATGACAGAGGTAGGGATGTCACTGTTTACTGGATAAAATTGATAGGTAGCTGCAAACATGGTTATAAAGTCACCCACTTGTTGAATTGTTGAACAGATACTATCAACTCACAATAAAGCTACATAGAATAACACGGAGAATTGGCGGCCACTGTGATCATGAAGCAGAACTGCACTCTTGTGTGCCGTTACTCTTGTTTGAAGACCTTTTATTAATTTAATGTTTCCGAAATCTTTGGCCATGACAGCGAGACAGAGAGAAGTGTTAACGTAGTAAACCTTTTCAACACGTAAGACATTTGTATCACCAAATGGTGTCATTATGTTGGTTTACCTGGAGCTTAGACAAAAAAAAACAATCATGTTCTAATAGTAGGCATAATTAGCAAAAATCATAAACAAGTCATAAACAAGTTTCTCCCCAATTCCATTTAGACTACTGCATAGTAGACATGCCCAGTACAGGATTTGGTATAAAAGTTTATTAAAATATCTATGTTTTGGCACACTTGACCTGAATGCATGGTAGATCATATCAATCAACATGATTCTTCCAGAATTTACATCGGAATATACAATGTTAGGAAATTGTAAGGCAAAATCTCTTAAGAGGTATCCACAACATTTCTATTAGTGCATTTATAAAATATTTAAAGCATTATTAGATTACAATGTTTAAAGCCACAAATGTGCTTTCCTGGTGAAAGGAGAGCCATTTACCAACATTTTGTATAGAGTAATATCCGTTAACACCACAAAATTCCTGCATTAAAGCAATATTCTCACTGAGTTGCAAGCAGTTCTTACATAAAAATACAGTTAGGTCATAAGTGAGGGAAGTAAGGCTATGAATCATTTATGGAAAATTGCATTAATAGCAGAATGATAAAGTGCCATTCAATCACTGACAACATTTGATAAACCCCTTTATTAAGGGAAGTGGAATGATTTGCCGTAAGTATAGTTTATGTTGACCGGTATGCCGGTCAACATAAACTTATAAACATATAGATTGGAGCTATTTAGCACCATTTGACAGGTTCCATATAGCACCATATAGATTGGAGCTATTTAGCACCATTTGACAGGTTCCATATAGCACCATATA